>OW388305.1:1545000-1810000 GCA_936450465.1 Gibbula magus
TCAAGTTTATTTATCTCTATTCGTCAATAGCCTGAAATTATAGTTTATTATTCGCTTGTGAAAATATCACTTTTTAATAAATCGACAAAGTTATTGTGAAATGACATCACGTGCTTCATATTGACGTGACGTCATTATCGTTTGGATATTACGTAGGAACGTGAGCAGTTTTCGTAACATGATTTAATAAGAGATTAAGAGACTTCCCGTTTAAAAGCATTGTTGTGACACTCGTGAATGGTATCGCTTTTGCTTTGTTCGTTAATATCAAACCACTCACTCGTTTAATAAAATTGCTATGGAACGGGATATAGTGAAGTAGTATCTATATGTTACATTTAGGTAAGAGAATCCAGATGATGAAAATGCTGACTTTGACCATCATACCCACCGTCTTCCTAATCATCCTATCCGTCTATGACGTCACAAAGGTTTCCAACAGGAACAGGGTTGGAAGAGAGGTTCAGGAGATGATACGTTTGAGTACTCAAGTTGGCAGGTTCATACACTACCTTCAGAGAGAACGCGGCTACACAGCGTTACACATCTCCGCCACACAGAGCACTGCATCGGAGGTGTCTCTCAGGGACAGCTTTAGACAAACCAATGACGTTCTGGACACGTTGAGTCAGTGGCCAGGGGAGACCAAAACTAAGCTGGAACGTTTCCCAACCAAAAGCAATTTCCTTTTGTACCTCGATGATCACAGGGAAGCATTGCTTGCAGATCCCGGTTCTAAAACATTGTACAATGAAGTCAAGTTCTACAACAATATTATCAGGACGTTTATCAACTGGTTGTACGGGGCTATACAATTTTCACAAGAAGGGGATGATTGGAGGATGATGGTTGCCTACCAACTTCTTCTGACCAGCAAAAACGACATGGGAGTGGAGCGGACATTGGGCAGTGTTTACTATCTTACAGGAGTATTCAATCAGCGAGATTATCTGTGGTACCTGAGGAAGAAGAATATCGGAAACGGAAACTTAGAAGCTTCAAAATTGTTCTCTCCTCTTGTTGAGAAATATTTCCAAGAACATTTGAAAGAAGAACGCGAAAACTTTACCTACCATATCGACGTGATGAGGTTTGAGATCAGTTCAAGTAACGGTACCATAACAGCATCACCTGACAAGAGCAAGTGGTGGTTCGACAATATGACTATTTATCTGGATATCCTCTTTGACACTCAAATAAAACTTGCAAACTATATCCTCCATTCCATGGACAACAACTTTGACGAGGATGTCCGTGATCTATCAGTCAGCGCGACCCTGCTAGTATTCATCCTGATCATCTGTCCTTTAATAGTCATATCAGTAAGGTCTCTCGTGTCTGATATTCAGAGGTTTGCATTCACTCTTGCTGGTCAGACAAAAGAGTTGACGAAGGAGAGACAGAGAACGGAATCACTCCTCTATCAGATGATCCCGAAAGCTGTGGCAGATCAACTGAGGACCAACCAGGAGGTGGATGCTGAAAGCTTTGAATCTGTGACCATCTTCTTCTCTGATATTGTCGGCTTCACCTCCATCTCCTCCATGTGTACGCCTATGGAGGTTGTCCAGCTCCTGAATACCCTGTACTCGTGTTTCGATGCTCGACTCGAGCTGTATGATGTCTACAAGGTGGAGACCATTGGGGATGCTTATATGGTGGCTTCAGGTATGTATGGCATTGCTACCTTGAATATTTTTAAAAATCTAGTAAACAATTCATCATTTATCAAGAGACGTAATCACGTAACGTAGAATGCTCAATTTTATACATAAGGAACAGGTGTAAAGCTTCTTCAAAATCAGGCGAGGTAGATCAGTGGTTAGCGAGGTAGATCAGTGGTTAGCGAGGTAGATCAGTGGTTAGCGAGGTACAACAGTGGTTAGCGAGGTAGATCAGTGGTTTGCGAGATAGAATAGTGGTTAGCGAGATAGATCAGTGGTTAGCGAGGTAGATCAGTGGTTAGCGAGATAGATCAGTGGTTAGCGAGGTAGATCAGTGGTTAGCGAGGTAGATCAGTGGTTAGCGGGGTAGATCAGTGGTTAGCGAGATAGATCAGTGGTTAGCGAGGTAGATCAGTGGTTAGCGAGATAGATCAGTGGTTAGCGAGGTAGATCAGTGGTTAGCGAGGTAGATCAGTGGTTAGCGAGGTAGATCAGTGGTTAGCGAGATAGATCAGTGGTTAGCGAGGTAGATCAGTGGTTAGCGAGATAGATCAGTGGTTAGCGAGGTAGATCAGTGGTTAGCGAGGTAGATCAGTGGTTAGCGAGGTAGATCAGTGGTTAGCGAGGTAGATCAGTGGTTAGCGAGGTAGATCATTGGTTAGCGAGGTAGATCAGTGGTTAGCGAGATAGATCAGTGGTTAGCGAGGTAGATCAGTGGTTAGCGAGGTAGATCAGTGGTTAGCGAGGTAGATCAGTGGTTAGCGAGGTAGATCAGTGGTTAGCGAGGTAGATCAGTGGTTAGCGAGATAGATCAGTGGTTAGCGAGGTAGATCAGTGGTTAGCGTGGTAGATCAGTGGTTAGCGAGATAGATCAGTGGTTAGCGAGGTAGATCAGTGGTTAGCGAGATAGATCAGTGGTTAGCGAGATAGATCAGTGGTTAGCGAGGTAGATCAGTGGTTAGCGAGGTAGATCAGTGGTTAGCGAGGTAGATCAGTGGTTAGCGAGATAGATCAGTGGTTAGCGAGGTAGATCAGTGGTGAGCGAGGTAGATCAGTGGTTAGCGAGGTAGATCAGTGGTTAGCGAGGTAGATCAGTGGTTAGCGAGGTAGATCAGTGGTTAGCGAGATAGATCAGTGGTTAGCGAGGTAGATCAGTGGTTAGCGTGGTAGATCAGTGGTTAGCGAGATAGATCAGTGGTTAGCGAGGTAGATCAGTGGTTAGCGAGGTAGATCAGTGGTTAGCGAGGTAGATCAGTGGTTAGCGAGGTAGATCAGTGGTTAGCGAGATAGATCAGTGGTTAGCGAGGTAGATCAGTGGTTAGCGAGGTAGATCAGTTGTTAGCGTGGTAGATCAGTGGTTAGCGAGGTAGATCAGTGGTTGGCGAGGTACAACAGTGGTTAGCGAGGTAGATCAGTGGTTAGCGAGGTAGATCAGTGGTTAGCGAGGTAGATCAGTGGTTAGCGAGATAGATCAGTGGTTAGCGAGGTAGATCAGTGGTTAGCGAGATAGATCAGTGGTTAGCGAGGTAGATCAGTGGTTAGCGAGGTAGATCAGTGGTTAGCGAGGTAGGTCAGTGGTTAGCGAGGTAGATCAGTGGTTAGCGAGGTAGATCAGTGGTTAGCGAGGTAGATCAGTGGTTAGCGAGGTAGATCAGTGGTTAGCGAGATAGATCAGTGGTTAGCGAGGTAGATCAGTGGTTAGCGTGGTAGATCAGTGGTAAGCGAGATAGATCAGTGGTTAGCGAGGTAGATCAGTGGTTAGCGAGGTAGATCAGTGGTTAGCGAGGTAGATCAGTGGTTAGCGAGGTAGATCAGTGGTTAGCGAGGTAGATCAGTGGTTAGCGAGATAGATCAGTGGTTAGCGAGGTAGATCAGTGGTTAGCGAGATAGATCAGTGGTTAGCGAGGTAGATCAGTGGTTAGCGAAGTAGATCAGTGGTTAGCGAGATAGATCAGTGGTTAGCGAGGTAGATCAGTGGTTAGCGAGATAGATCAGTGGTTAGCGAGGTAGATCAGTGGTTAGCGAGGTAGATCAGTGGTTAGCGAGGTAGATCAGTGGTTAGCGAGATAGATCAGTGGTTAGCGAGGTAGATCAGTGGTTAGCGAGATAGATCAGTGGTTAGCGAGGTAGATCAGTGGTTAGCGAGGTAGATCAGTGGTTAGCGAGGTAGATCAGTGGTTAGCGAGGTAGATCAGTGGTTTGCGAGATAGATCAGTGGTTAGCGAGGTAGATCAGTGGTTAGCGAGGTAGATCAGTGGTTAGCGAGGTAGATCAGTGGTTAGCGAGGTAGATCAGTGGTTAGCGAGATAGATCAGTGGTTAGCGAGGTAGATCAGTGGTTAGCGAGGTAGATCAGTGGTTAGCGTGGTAGATCAGTGGTTAGCGAGGTAGATCAGTGGTTAGCGAGGTAGATCAGTGGTTAGCGAGGTAGATCAGTGGTTAGCGAGATAGATCAGTGGTTAGCGAGGTAGATCAGTGGTTAGCGAGGTAGATCAGTGGTTAGCGAGGTAGATCAGTGGTTAGCGAGGTAGATCAGTGGTTAGCGAGGTAGATCAGTGGTTAGCGAGGTAGATCAGTGGTTAGCATGTTCGGCTTCGAATCCCATGCAGTTGCCAACTTTGTCTGCTACAGAGAACTGTTCTTCACGAAGTACGGTTTGGGTGCAATGTCACACTGAATTTCATTACCACAGTACCTACCTCGGTTCGCTTGCGCTCAGCGATGCTAACAGGTTCCAATGCAAAGCCACTCTGGTGTTTGCGGGCTTTCTCCATGCAACCGTGATATAAGTAAAATGCTACTGAAACCACGTATCATTTCACCTCATCTCACACTCAATTGCCTCTTTCATTTCATTTCACGTTCATCATAGCTCTGTTCGAAGTGATGTCTAGAGTAATAATAGTATATGTATAATGCGCACATATCCATGCACAACGCATGCTCAAGGCGCTACACAATTATTACCCTGAAGGAATCGTACTTTCAGTGCTGCCTATGAAGCGCTCCGCGCGACCGATAAAGTCCATACGTTCCCATATCCAGGTACCCATTTGTACAGCTGGTTGAACTGAGCGCAATGTGGATGAAGTGCCTTGCCCAAGGACGCAACACAGTATTAGACCCAGGTCACAAATGTTTGGTGTCTCCACCGGGATTCGAACCCGGGCCGTTGGCGTGAGAGGCAGACATGCTAACCATGTATATATCATGTTAGCACTAAAACAATAATGTGACGACGATATGGATTTGTCGATGGAAATTCGTGCATTTTGTTCTATAACTACTAAATCATTGATCGATATAAAAATAAATGTATCTCCAGAAATGCAATGTACATGTCAGAGTTTATTGGCGTGTCCTTTCAGTTTTTTCCAAGACTTATTTGTTCCAAATGTATTTATTGTACATTTCTAACGCGGTGTTACCGATACCGGGAATGTAGCTCAATGTGTAGAGTGTTCGCTCATCACCCGGAAGGCCGAGGTTCGATTCCCGGTCGCGTCATACCAAAAGACGTTAAAAGATGGGAGTTTTTGCTCTCAACACTTTACACTCAGCATATAAGGACAGAACAACGCTTGAACTGGAACTGTGGCTGCCGGGTGCTATTTGCACCCAATGAATTTCCTACATGTATGTACACTGTATTACGGACAATAAAGAGTTTTATTCTTTTGAAGGAGTACCAAAGCGCAATGGCAACAGGCACGTGACTGAAATCAGTACAATGGCCTTGGACCTTGCACATCACGTGACCCATTTGGAGATCCCGCACTGTCCGAACACGCCATTCAGACTCAGGGCTGGAATACATACAGGTGAGTAAAATGTTATGAACATAAACGTGAAAGTAGTTTCTGAGCTGGAGTACATACAGGTGAAAGCAAACATAGAAGTGTGAGTACTTTATTGGCTCCATAGTCATATTATATATTATATACAAAAGATAAGATAAGATATGATCTTATTTGACAGTGAAGAGTGAAAGTGAATGTAAAAAGGTATTTAACAATTTCTTAAGCAAAATGATGTGACGGGTATTAAGTTTTAAGAATAAGTAATGGAATTTTGTATTTTTACGAACAAGCAATTTCTTATCAATGACGTCACTATTTTAAGAATTACGTAACAGTCTTGGAGTGTTTATGGATAACGATAGTTTAATGTGCGTCATAGACACTGAACACGTGTTAACTCAAAACGTCTTTTTAAGATGCTTCACATTGTACTTTGTAATAATATGTAAATAACATGTTCGTTAAGACATAAGGTGAACAATCCTGAAGTTGAGTGGGAATTTAGAAAACTTTGTATTAAAACGATATGTATTTGTCACGTTATCCTTGCCGACGAGGACACACATGTATTTGTATATTATTTTGGTAAATAGAGAATAACCAATGTAGACTCGAAATTACTACACCCAGGGGCAATAGTAAGGATACCATACACAATACAAGATAGTTTCATCTACGAGCGATGCGTACGACTGAAATAGAGTTACTACATGTATTAAGAAGCCAACAAAATGGTGGATATTTTGTGTTTTCAGTGTGATATCACTTATCTCTCATCGAGTGACGGGGTAAAGCCGATATTTTCACGAATGGCGCATATCTCGGCTTTGATTAATCTGTGAATGCTATAACTTTGATACAAGTCCTAGATTATTATATTCAACTTAAAAATTATACATAAAACATCGGCTACATCCATGTTAATTTGCTGTATTCATGTAGAAAGTCGCCTTTTTGCGGATTTTCTCTCTGACGACGATTGATTCGTTCCGAAATGTTAAAATTCTAAATTAATTTTTACATGCCATGTTCTACAGATGTAGCGATTGTAAACTATAGCTTTTCAAGAGTTGAAACATGTTGATATTGTTAACATCATTCAATGGAAAATGTTCAAAACTAACCAATTTCGGGACCCACCAGAGTTGAAAAACTACTGTCTGTCGAGAAAATTGTTGTTGACGACTGCCAATGTCCGAGAAAATTGTTGTTGACGACTGCCAATGTCCGGTTTAGCATGGACAGGGCTTACCCCCTGTAGTGACGTTATCCCCTCTGTGATATTTCACAGTGTTCAGAAAGTGATATCAAACTGCAGTGATGAGAACACATTTTCTCAAACTGAGAAAATTCAGTCTCACATCGCTTAGCATATTATAAAACTAAATTTTAAAACATTATCTGCTCTTACTTCTTAGAAACACACGTTTTCGAAACTCCGTAACGAAACGAGATAGGAGAGTAAAAAAAAGCTTGTTTTATGACGATCTACAACAATAATACGTCAACAAATTTTATTCCCAAGAAGATTCATTATGCCGACACCATTTTATACTTACATATTTTCCGTATTTCATAAAAACTTGACCTTAAATGCCAAACATTATCTTATAACTATCTGTCAATTGTGCATCCGCGGTAACCAAGCCTAAATTATTCATCATTAACTTTTGTACTGCAGACGGATCATTAGCGTTTACTTGGTTATACTTGGTTACTGTTGCTCCAGGTCCAGAAGTTGCTGGGTTTTAGTACCAAGATGTTTTGTGATAATTCAACATCAAGGAACCTCATTCTAAGTATATATCATTACCCCAGGTCCAGTAGTTGCTGGGGTGGTTGGTACCAAGTCAATAATTGTATATATCATTACCCAAGGTCCAGTAGTTGCTGGGGTGGTTGGTACCAAGTCAATAATTGTATATATCATTACCCCAGGTCCAGTAGTTGCTTGGGTTTGTTGGTACCATGTCAATAATTGTATATATCATTACCCCAGGTCCAGTAGTTGCTGGGGTGGTTGGTACCAAGTCAATAATTGTATATATCATTACCCCAGGTCCAGTAGTTGCTGGGGTGGTTGGTACCAAGATGCCTCGCTACTGCCTCTTCGGGGATACAGTGAACACTGCCTCTAGGATGGAATCTACTGGCATGGGTAGGCCTTCATAACGTTTGGTATCCCCCGACATACAATGTGGGGGGATATAGTCGTTGGCTCCGTCTGTGTGTCCGTCCGTCAACACATCGTATCCGGAGTGCTTGACCAATCTTAACCAAATTTGGTATAAAGCCTCCCCATATCATGTACATGTTACTTTTTTTTGGTTACTTTTTAAATTTTATTTTTTTTGTTTCAATGGTAACAATTTGGACTTTATCTATTTGAAGGGTAGGTTTTGTTTCCGGAGCATATATCTAAAACTATTTGGCCAATCCTCACCAAATTTGATATACAACCTCCCAAAATCATGTAGATGTGCCTTTGAGGGGTTTCAACTTTTTCAAAATTTTATTTTGTTTGTTTTTCATATATATTTGACATTTATATTTTAAACTAGGAAAAGTGTGTATCAATCATCCAATTCAGAAAACATGTTTTTTATCCTATCATTTGCAGCTATCATTTAAAATTTGTTCTAAATATTATAACCCATGTCAATATTTTAATTTAAAAAGAAATACAATCAAATATACAACTTACTTGAACATTGATCCATTTTACTGATTAATTTATTTATTTTGAACGAACTTGTGCAAACATTGTTGTTTAGTCAGCTTTTTGTAGTACAGCAAATCATACATTCATGCATGAGGTTGTTTTCATAACATCATAAAATCATGTACAAAAAGGAAGAAGTTGAATTTGAATGGTCATAAATAACTGACTGCAACTGGGCCCACATTTGAGATATGCATTGTGATCACAGTTGCATTAAGTAATTGCTATAGGTTGTGAATTCCCTCTTGATGTACCAAAAGGATGATTTCATCTTTTAAGAGTAAAATGTGAAAATAGTGAATTTTAGAAAAATATTAATCGCACTTAATGATTGCTTTCTTCTTTAGAAAAGTTGAGTCATATTTTTATTTCGTAATAAATTCATTTTGTCATGTGTTATGGACGAACTTACCGCTGAATAAAAGTATTTTTTGGTAACCAAGTGACATCATACTATTTACAGTGTTCTTCGTTGAGCCATTAACTGCTTGACAGATTTTATGATAACCAGACAAACAAATGTCAAGAGATGTATGCCACTATATCACCGCTTGTTGATGTGATGTGCTTGTTGATGTGATGTGCTAACGTAATATTTGCAGAGCAAATTAAATACATCATTGATTGATTCGTTATGTTTTAGATGACAGATGTAACGCAATATGAACGTTCTTAACACGACTTTGTAATTATACATGACGATCAATATTATCCATTGATAAAGTGGTTATCTGACTTTCACCAGTGGCGCAACATCGAGTTAAAATATATATCTTTTATATCTCATGAGATGAGATAAACCTGGTATTTGTCAAGAATAAAATGATGTTATCCTTGTAATTACGCCACAACAGCGTCGTTTTCATGTTGAACGGTCGTTAGGAAGACCCAATCGCGACAATAATAAGGTGACGTCATAATATCAGACCATTTTTTTATTACGTCAATTTTTTTAACTTTACCTTTGATTAGTGATATATTTTAGTACTCACCCGTTGAAGATATCGCAGTTTAATAAATCTACCGTGTTATTACACTTAGTGTAATAACATCGCGTGCTACCGATTGACGTGACATCATAATGGCAAAAATATGACGTCACAGTGTCAGCGCCGCGGTCGCAATGGAGTGTCCCATTTATCAACGAGTTTGTGGAAGTAAGTGGCATTTAAATCAGTGAGTAATAAATAAATACTAATCTCGTTTCCGTTTAATAACATATTTATGAAACTCGTGAGGTGGTATTTGTATTTAACTCGCTTTCGCACGTTAAATACAAACCACTCACTCGTTTCATAGATATGTTATTTAACGGAACGTCGTTTAGTATTCTCTATATATCAGTCACTGGTCACAGTGAAAATATCAGATATCTTTACTGTAGCTTGATAGAGTATTTCATTGCTAAATTCTAGTATTTCATGGTTCATTTACAAATATATATATTTAGATTGCTCAAATGAAATGACAGCAAGTCCACTTTGAATTGGAATCATTAAATCCCCAAATTGTAGTTGTTGATGATTTCTTCATATTCTGAGACATTCTAGTAAAAAAATGTTGTGAATACTTGTGCGTGTGGTGTATTTTGAAAATTAGTATGGTACCTTTAGAGCATTCACGACCTAGACCCTATTATTCGACACATTGGCCAATACGGGGAAACTTGGTCAATACGGGAACAACATGGGCTAATATGAGTCTGAGCATGCGCACTCGCAGATTTGGTGGAAGCCCGTCACATCACAAATTTGACCTGTGCTATCTGTTCATCAATGCTCATGCTGTTTAGTGCAAATATAATGAAATTAATTAATAAAATTATCATTAATTATTAAAATATTTCCGTATTGGCTTAGACTTGTGCTTATACAACGAACCTCGGACCTGTAATTGGGCCAATACGGAAATACTTAATTACAACATTATAGTATTCTGACACATTCCAACTTATTATGTGAAATTCTATGAAATATGGCACTCTCTGAGAAATTCAGACAAATGCAGTTCATGTATTTCCTCTTTCAGCTGATCGTATCCAGTTGAGTAACAACACGTACTTCTGTTTAAAGGGTATCGGCGGCTATTCATTTGAAAAGAGAGGGGAGGTCGAAGTCAAGGTAAAAACTTTATCATTTGTTGCATTAATTTCTTGTCCATATTACGCCTGTTACCTCCTCTATAGCCGATTCGCTACACTTCACGCAATGGCTGATATTTCGGATATGTATTTAGATTTTCAAATATTGTTACAAATTTATATGTTATTATATAATTTCCGGATTCCAGTATCATTTACTGTGGTCCAACCTTAACTAACATATGTGTTTGTATTATTTCAGTTCTTTACTGGCAGTCAATTAATATTTGTTGTGAATATACTTAGTTTATTTTGTTCTGCTTCGTGTAAGTGATAACTGAGAGATATGTACGTAATATTCGTTTGAACAGATTACGCGTTGACTGCCACGTGACTTACATATTTACCTTCACAGATCCTTCTAGGATACTTCAGACATGTTTCATGTTAGGTTCAGATATGTGGTGTTTGAAGCTCTGTACACCGATAGCCATCATTACCATTATCTGTACATACAGTTCCTTCATTTCCCGATGAATGGATACTGTTCAATGAAGCATCTGTCAAAGGAAACGTGATCTATTTTGACTTCTTTTATCGTTGGATCAGTTTGAAGATGACAGATTCTACATTCAACATGTGTCGGTTTAGTTACTGATACTTTCCATTTTAATAAATGTGTTTTTGCTTACATGTATATTTGTTACATCTTCGATTAACAGCCACACATTATTAACCAATCTGACAATACACATTATTAACCAATCTGACAATACACATTATTAACCAATCTGACAATACACATTATTAACCAATCTGACAATACACATTATTAACCAATCTGACAATACACATTATTAACCAATCTGACAATACACATTATTAACCAATCTGACAATACACATTATTAACCAATCTGACAATACACATTATTAACCAATCTGACAATACGTGTTCCATATAATTATGTATTTGCACCTAAACGATGTGAATATTTCGTTATTAACTTTAATTTGACATATACATACATGTAGTTTATTCTTTTATACTTAAGTAATGTTGAAAACATTCTATTAGAATTAATTAATTTAACAATTGATTGTTTTGAATGTTTAAACATCAAACGACGATTCATCAACAGTCAATCAGGCACCCAACCCTAATGAGGGTCATGTGTCAGATTATGTCTGTCAGGGACGTAGTTTTCAGCAACTTGTCATATTTTACAAAATCGAACAGTTTTATTTCTTAGGGTAAAGGACTAATCCAGACGTACTGGTTGGTGGAGAAAGAAGACTTTGACAACACGCTTTCCTGCATGCCCGGATGTAAGAAGTTCACGGACGCGCACTCAAGACGTATCAGCGAATTTGTACAGCCTTCCCGCAGTCTTCTTGGGATGTAGAGATGGTCTGAACTGTATTGAATCTCGCAGTCTTCTTGGGATGTAGAGATGGTCTGAACTGTATTGAATCTCGCAGTCTTCTTGGGATGTAGAGATGGTCTAAACTTATTGAACGCGTATGCTCTGACGGTCACATTATTAAATATGTTTCATTTCGCAGTTTCATTAGAATGTAGAGATTGTTTTAAGGGTATTGACTGAGTACGTTCTGGACATAATTGCTACATTCAATAGAGTGACAGTTCAAACACCCCGACCCGTTATTAAATTACACTTTGACATTGACGTCATCCTATTGTTCTTTCACTCAATTATTTTTCAGTAATGGACGGTTACACATCACAACATATTTTAAAGAAACATTTAATTTCTTTAATTAATTAAATTATTTTTTTAAATAAAAGAGCATTACTTCATTACTTTTAAGGAATGGAGAGTTACTCGGACATTAACCTTTACGTCATTGCTATGATGAACATTACTTCACCATAATGGAAATATCATAATATATACTGTTAGTCAACTTCAACAAAGGTCAGTTATATCCTTGACCACCTGTTCGTAACAGATCAATCAGTGTTTTCAATGTCAGCATATATCTTTTTATTTCACATTAAATTATATTTGCATATTTTTAAAACATATTTTATTACAATGAATTGAAATCGGGATTGGCAAACAAGCAAACACTACTTATCTGAATGCCGCTCCCGTACATATAAGCAATTTTCAATTTGCATATGATATGTACCATTTCTTGCCTTGAATATTATTGCTTAGGCGACTGTACATTTTAGTTTAAAGTTTGTACTGTTACCATGCCGCTGCTATGAGTGCAGTTCAGAAATGAAATATGTGAAAATGACAAGAATATATGCATTATATCAAGAAAAAACACGAACGGGTAATACTTGTGTAGCGCCTTGAGAATGGCCATGTGCGCATTAAAAATATACTATCATTGTTAAAACATGCATATTTTGTATTTGACACCAATTCAAAATAGTTAAGTAACGTGTAACCGAGGTGCGTTTGGAACGAAGATAACTTTAAGCTTAAAATGTAAGTGGCTACTTTAATATCTTAGATGGCAAAGCAAACATTAAATGTTTACAAAATTTAAATGTTGTTAAAGGTGTGAACTAATTAGATTCCGTTATTTTTTATCATCTTATTATTTATTTTGTTATCATCAAAACTGTATGTTTACATTCATATGCAATTTGTTAAATTTTGATGATGTTCATACTTGAAAAACAAACGTGAATTTGTTTTCTTATCACAGTTTTCATACGATCTGATGAAGTATATGTACCTATGTGTATATATAGTGGTTGTATTTCTTTCTACCGCTGCCATTTGACACTATACAATTATATAATTTACTATCATGTTATGTTTTGACTTTTACAAGTTTAATCTTTTTGTTGTTGTTTTTGTTGTCTTTATTTTCAATAAAGTCAATTGCAATTTTACAATTGAACATTGGATGATTTCCCCTTGGATGTTGTGCAGGAGGTAGTACTTTCAATATTGTGTGTGTGTGTGTGTGGGGGGGGGGGGGTCTCAAAGCGCAGGCACCTTATCGTTCAGAGGTACAGTAGCAGCGAGGCATATCAGTTGGTTCTCAAAGAGCATGCACCTTATCGTTCAGAGGTACAGTAGCAGCGAGGCATATCAGTTGGTTCTCAAAGAGCAGGCACCTTATCGTTCAGAGGTACAGTAGCAGCGAGGCATATCAGTTGGTTCTCAAAGAGCAGGCACCTTATCGTTCAGAGGTACAGTAGCAGCGAGGCATATCAGTTGGTTCTCAAAGAGCAGGCACCTTATCGTTCAGAGGTACAGTAGCAGCGAGGCATATCAGTTGGTTCTCAAAGAGCATGCACCTTATCGTTCAGAGGTACAGTAGCAGCGAGGCATATCAGTTGGTTCTCAAAGAGCAGGCACCTTAACGTTCAGAGGTACAGTAGCAGCGAGGCATATCAGATGGTTCTCAATGCGCAGGCACCTTATCGTTCAGAGGTACAGTAGCAGCGAGGCATATCAGTTGGTTCTCAAAGAGCATGCACCTTATCGTTCAGAGGTACAGTAGCAGCGAGGCATATCAGTTGGTTCTCAAAGAGCAGGCACCTTATCGTTCAGAGGTACAGTAGCAGCGAGGCATATCAGTTGGTTCTCAAAGAGCAGGCACCTTAACGTTCAGAGGTACAGTAGCAGCGAGGCATATCAGATGGTTCTGTAAGGAGGTCTTTTCATGAAATAAAACTAGTAATTTTGCTGCATTTTTATTTCAACAATATTGTAAATGTTTCACAAAGACCATTATTAGATGTCCATATGGACCATTATTGCATTTACATATATCATTAGTGTATGTTCACATGGATCATTATTGCATGTTCACACTATATATTTAAAATATAACTCTTTATTACATGTTACAAGTTCACATGGACTAGCACTTTATTACATGTTGAAATGTTATACATTACAAACATATGTCGAAAACATCACTTTTGTACATCTTTCACATAAACATAATACATATTCAAACATAACAGTCACAATAACCACATTGAGAACAAATCATTGTGTCACCTTCACGTCTCAAGGCTCCTGAATTCTTAACGTACAACTGTTATGCACATGATGATTATGTCTCCCAACCCTGTGGTGCCTACCTTCTAACACAAACGAAATGTTGCTCAGCTCTTGGCATCATATCTACATTTGATAAGTTTAGAACAGATATTTTTATAATTTCCGTTGCAAATGTCACTATCACCATTTATGCTTAGACACATGATGATAATTAAAATATGGTTGCTGAAGGGAATATAATTAATCAACATTTTCTTATTGGTTACTTATGGACAGCAATTAAGCTGATAACTGCATGTAGATACCAGTGGATATATACTAGGCGGGAGTATAATGCAGTCATTCCGTCCGTGCGTCCGTCCATCCGTCTTTTCAGTTTACTCAAAACCTCAACAACCAAAATGTCTACGGTTGCTCATCCTGTTGGTTTCAGCATACCTAGCCAAATTACAGTTTTGTCGGATTTACTTTTCTTGTCGTTTCCATGTAAAAGTAACTTAAAGGACTTGGTTCTCTAGTGTTCAATGGGGACAAGTATTCTCCTGAACTATGACATATAGATGAATGAAGTTTGACCATACGTAAGGTCGAGTTCGAGGACCATTGTCATAATAGTATTTGTAATGGAGTTACCGATAGTTTGTGATTTGCCACTTTTGTGTCACACGGAACTGATGTATTACAATGCACCATTTTGGATTAACGATTGTGGTAATATAATGATTCCATGATGACTGATTGTACTTCAGTTAACTATACCAGTGATATATTGAAAGTACTGGTTTGGTTAGGCACATATTTCCTGACTATTATTTGAATGAGAAAGGGAAAGTTATTTTACTAAGATTTTTCTGTTGAAATTGTTAAACAATGCAAAGCATGGTAAACATGTTCATACATTGGAAATACTTTTATCATTTACGGGTTATAACATAAATAAACCATATGATCGTTATATTGCTCAAGATCAATCATGTTCCCCTACATGGTACACTCGTGGGCGTCATGAAACAGTCTGTCTAACCAGGGCGACCCTGGATCAGTCACAAAATGTATGTCATTTACAAACGTTTGCATTATTTTGAAAAGTCAACAAATAAAACAGTTGATATATCTTGTCTCATATCCATAACCACGCACCGCGTGAATGCGTCTTATCGTTGAAATATGTGTGTTTTTTGACAAAATATGTTTGATATTAAGATATTGTTTGTTCAAATATTATTTTATTGTAGTTCCCATGTATATCCAGTGTAAGTTATGTCCTCTCAGTTATCATTGTCATCAGACATCTGTTACTCAATTTACACAACCTAAATTTAGACACAGTCTAAATTTGAAACACAAACTGATTACCAAATTCTGATTCGTTTACCATTGAATTAATTCAGCTAGTCGTCAGGCTCTGTTTCATTGCAACAGGAAGAAGGGATGTAGATATATCCATTTTCAAAACCCTGTGTAAATCTTTTAAAAACTCTTTCTGCAGTAAACGATAAACCTACTTGGATTCACAAAAGCAAACACTTATCGCAGCAAGAGACAATATTAAGGAATTTTCGAAAACATTGAAACAATCCGGCTCAGCACCAACATATGACACTCTGAAAGATATAAGCTGTGATGACTGGTTCGCCCACTTCTCTAAGCTATTAACTGTGACAGCGGATGATGAAAGTAAATGTTAAATAAACTTATTTATATTTCATAAACGAACTCGTAATATTTTTTTCACAGTGTACACTCAAAATTGGTGAAGTTTTAAAAAAGCTCAAACTGCAAAGTGACATAAGTCGAAAACCTTCCCGTCGAATTTCATGATATTTTTCAGGAGAGTAAGACAATATTATGGTCATTATAAATCAAATATAAAATCGCTCGCGTACAGCCATTCCTGGTCACAATTTGACAAAAACTGAAAATGTACTGAAATTTCGCGATTTTGAGGGTGTGCGTCTTTAAAAATCTTCTTCTCACTAACGGCAACATGTACAGACATGTGTAATAGCTATTTTAAAGCTGAATTAATGGTTAACAAAGTATCTTCACACTATTTTGAATTTCATCTTAGAACTAAAATTATCTGTCCTTGAATATGGTATTTTTTTAAATGTTCGCGTTTTGCCTTCATGTCAAAGGGACACAACTCTGTCACAAATAAACTTGTGTTATCACCTGCATTGTGTTCTCCAATATGTGCTCAACATTTCAGGTCAATATCATATTAAAAACAAGTAGATGTCACTAAGGTGACATGATCCCCCGCCGCAAATTAATACTTCAAAATTTAAAAATAATGTCAAGATTAGCAAAATCGACTGTCAAACATGTCGAAAAAGTCAAAGCTCCACTGTGACCTTGAGAAAAATGTCAAGGTCACACAAATCTAATCAGCCCTTTGTCTTTCCTAGGAGGTGCATTATGTAAGATATGATGGAATTCCAGTGAATTGTTCTTGGGATATTCCGCTGACAACCTTTACATGTACATTAAAATGTCGAAAAATTTAGAATTCCACTGTGACCTTGAGAATAATGTCAAGGTCACCAAAATCTAATCAGTCATTTTCCTTTGTATAAGATATGATGAAATTCCGGTGAATGGTTATTGAGATATCCCGCTGACAAGGGTAAAATGACAAAGTCTCGTTTCGACCTTGAAATGAAGGTCAAGGTCACAAACCTCTGTAGGAACATTACTCTTCCTATGATAAACCCATATGCAAAATATGAAAAGAATTCAGAGAATAGTATTTGAGTTATTCCATTTCGTACGTAAGTACGTACGTACGGACGCAGCCGAATACTATATCCCCCGCTTCGCGCTAAACGCGCGGCGGGGGATGATAATAGTTAGGCTACATATGCAGGGACCCCAAAAAAAGCAGTTTTGAACATCGAAATTTGGGTTTCAATAATCCTAGAGACATGCAAGTGACGTGCAACTTTCTTTAAAAGCTGCGCAATATTAATGGCACTATGGCTTAATTGATACATATATGTGCTGAATCATTTCATCGTCACTTGTGACTATATTTTAAATTTGGCTTTGGTTTTATTTGGATTTCAAAGTATATTGGAGATGTTAAGGGTTTTATATCTTTAAACAAAGACTTTCTGATAAGCTTTTCACAAGATTGGTATTCATCTCTTCATAATACAGCCTCATGCTCTAACTGTATACTTTTTAAGTCCCTCCTGAATGTTGAAACATATCTCAGTTTAGATATCCCCCCTCATTTAAAAAAAAAATGTTTGACACATTTTAGATGTGGTAGATTTAAACTTAGTAGAGACACTGGTATATATAAAGAAATGTCCCCTTTGAATTAAGAGTTTGCACCTTTGGAAAAAGTCTAATCTTAATCAAATTGTTAATCTCATGTCTTCGACAAATATAAATGTTATAAATAATTTATGCCTATTTTTATATCATGAAAGAACAATAAAAAAAAATTGTTGTCTGTCTGGAAGAAGGGATGTTTGTCACGATGATGGAAATAGATTTTGACATGTGTTAATTGTGTCATATTAGCCTCTTTTTTTTCGACTGTACTTTCCTATTAATGTATACATTCCTTTGAAGATAACCTTCAACCCATTTACCTAATGTTTGTGTTTTCATAACTATTAGTCTTTATATAGTTTAACATGTCAGCTTTGAGTACGTTCGTTATTTGGAGGCTTGGGGTAAGTGACACCCTTATTCGAAATATAACAACAACGACGTAACTTAGCAATAACTATTTTTACTCTTATGTCATAGGATTGAAAGTAACAAAAGCTATATTAAAGCGAAATCACAAATATCAATTTTCTTTTTTATAAATATTCATTGATATCCACTTTAAGGTTGGGATCATCCGGCCCCAGGGTAAAAGGTATACGCTGCGCTACACTTTCATAACCTGACTTACAACTTACAAGCCCACCAAACACTTCACGAGGTGACCTATGACCTAGGAACTATCTTAGTGTGTACCCGTAAAAACAGATGTCTTCCCCTTCCTCAAATGCTCCAAACTTCTAAACAATACTATCATAAAGCACCATTAATGTTCTCTGTATAATTCAACTTGAATAAATAACCTATCAACTCCACAATTGTAGCAAACAGACTATTCAAAATTCTAAATGATTTGATGCTGAAATAAAAGCCAGTTTTTAAAAAAAGACTAAGTCCAAATCGATCAGGTGGAAATAAAAAAAAATTATTTAAAAAAAAAAATCTCTAACCCCCAAAAGGCACATCACATAGTTTTAGAGATCTGCTCCGGAAACGATCACTACCCTTGAAATAGACTAAGTCCAAATCGTTGCCATGGAAATTAAAAAAAAATGAAAAATTTAAAAATCTCTAACCCCCAAAAGGCACATCTACATGATGTGGAGAGACAGAATACCAAGTTTGGTGATGATTGGTCACATAGTTTTAGAGATCTGCTCCGGAAACGAACACTACCCTTGAAATAGACTAAGTCAAAATCGTTGCCATGGAAATAAAAAAAAATTAAATTAAAAAAAATCTCTAACCCCAAAAGGCACATCTACATGATATGGAGAGACAGTATACCAAGTTTGGTGATGATTGGTCACATAGTTTTAGAGATCTGCTCCGGAAACGAACACTACCCTTGAAATAGACAAAGTCAAAATCGTTGCCATGGAAATAAAAAAAATAAAAAAATTAACAAAACCTCTAACCCTCAAAAGGCACATCTACATGATATGGAGAGACAGTATACCAAGTTTAGTGATGATTGGTCACATAGTTTTAGAGATCTGCTCCGGAAACGAAATGGGAACGCAGACGCCGACGCCGACGCCGACGCCGACGCCGACGCCAACGCCGACGGGAACTCAGCTAAAACCAATATGTCTCCCGACCCTTCGGGGGGAGACATAAATAGACACCAAATGACAGCGCTTATAAGTCGGCAACATTACGATAAGATTCGTAGCGTACAATGTATACCTTTTAGCGTGGGACAGGATGGGGTTGGGATATAAGATAATTTAATCTTTGTATTGGTGATAAATACATCATCTAAATTTAAATACGGCCATATCATCGTCGTCAATATCATATAGTCTTACGAAGGATCTTTGTCTTAAAGGTACATCCATTGTGTTGTTGGGGGTCAAATATGCCAAACGTTATAAATGGTCTTATTTTATCGAGAAGTACCAACTGTTACCGAAAACTACCATTTTGATGATAATCGACTAAGTATATTGACCATATGAAGGTAAAAGTATCGATTTCTGATCGAAAACCGGACAATGCACCGCGTGTGGCGCGCGCCAATGAGTCAAACGTAATTTTGGAATCTTATTTAAACCAGACAAACTAACAGATTTGGGTTGATCATGTTCAATAGGTCATATAACTACTGTGTATGTAAATAGGACGTGCACTTTCGGTTTCTGCACATGCATAATGATGTTACTCGATTTTAATTTGAAACTAGTAACTATGATATGTTTGGGGACTGGGGATGAATATGCAAGCTGAGTGAATTTGTTTGTATTGTAAACAGCACATATGGTGTGTTGGAACGTATTAAAGCCAAATAAAATTTTATGAAACACAATGGATGCACCTTTAAACGTACTTTTTTTTCTTCCTCCTTTTTTGTCAGTGCATATGGTTCAACAATGATATAATAATAAATACATATTTATATTGCGCTAAATCCATGCTTAGCATGCTCTAAGCGCTATACATATTATCACCCTGAAGGAATTGTACTTTCAGGCTGCTACTAAGCGCTCCGGGCGACCAGATAGGTCCGTACTTTCCCGTGTTCAGGTACCCATTTAAACAGCTGGGTAGACTGAGTGTGATGTGGATGAATTGTCTTGCCCAAGGGCACAACACAGTGTGATACCAAGGTCACACATTTTTGGTGTCTCCACCGGGATTCGAACCCGGGTCACTGGCGTGAGAGGCAAGCACGCTAACCACTACACCACTCTGCTCCAAACAAGTGCACAAGTGCAAAATAATGACATGCTTATTCGCAAAAAGAAAGTCTCATGTGATCCTGTATGGGGTTACATTGACCTGCTGTCACCCTGCAGAAGGGCCTGTAGAACTGAATACCGTGTTTCCAAACACGCCCGCTAACTGTCCCTTTGCTGGCCTCATGATGGTCGGCCAATGCTGCCAATGGGGTCACAGTGACGACATGATTACGACAATGTAAAATACAGCGGTTTAAGTTTTTCTTTGATAGTACTGACCCTTGTTTTTTTATTCTTGGTCTGTAAATGGTCAGGCCTGTATATATCCAACCTGGCTGCAGCCAAGATATTGTGGTTGTGGCGCAGTCGAATATGCAAGCAACCTGGGTGTGTTGTGCTCCCAACTGCTGTGTACACATTTCCCTCTCTCGCTCTTGCACCTGCAGTCTTGGCATACAAAACTGTGGTCGTAACGACATTGGTACCTACCATGCTGATTGGTTGTTTTTATACCATTTGGTCCCTTCTTGTATTGACTTAGAGGTACATTACATCTTGATGAAAAAAGTGCTTCAAAGTCAATATTTGGGAAGGTAATACTTTTCACTGGGTTTATTCAAAGTTGTTTACAATTGATGTTGTTAAACAATAACATTCCCAATGGAAACACTAATTTGATATTTTGGAAACATATACTATTTTGGTATAGTTTCGTTTGCCCGTGAGTTTATATTTACACGAGTTGATAAAAGTTAATCAAGCAGATATCGCTTTATGGGCACAAGCGATGTCTCATCATAAAAATGATATTTTCCAAACACTTCATCGTTTAAAATGAAAAATGAACCAACTAGTAGTGATTTTGCTATATCAAATATAACAAAATGTGAAGCGACATTTGATGATCTTATTTAAACAAACAAACAAGACTTCTATCTTAGCTTCAATTTCTTTGATTTCAACCTTAATTTTAGGATACCGTATGAGCTGAATATGATCTTTGAATCATTATACTGGACTAACTTGTAACTGTTTTCTGTTCGCATAGCTGCTTATTAGCATCCCTGTATACTTATTCTTAATGATGTTGCCCTTTCAAGTCTTTCGCAATCTTGTTCTGCATTAAAACAATATATATGTATGGATGAAATTGATTTAGAAAAGCCTGTGGTGAATCATGCTTACCGTTTGCTTGCAAACATGTTTCTTGTAACATTATAGAAGCTGCTGAACTCCACGTTGTATAAGAGAATATTTGTGTTTGTCAAATAAAGGTTTCTGTTAACTGGATGTCATAGAACGTACGTGCACTTAACTCTGTCTGGTATAAGAGGATATGAGCATTACAGAGAGCTCTGAGTATATACACCCAAATACCAAGACCAGAGGAAAGAGTGAAAGCTCTCAAAGAAAGTATTTTAAGCATGGACATTTACGTCCTTCAATCACATGGATAAGTGGACATACTTGTTATGATTATTGGCCAGACCAAATCAGTATAAAGTAGAGTTTACTTACATTCAGTCCTTGCTGAAACGCACTGTACTTGATCATACCGCGTTGGTGTCTCCACAGAACATCATGAGTAATCCTGGTCAGACTGAGAATTGATTTTACTAATGTACTTATCTCACTATGATATATAACAACATTCTGTAGACTAATTTTGACAATTATAGTAAGACTTTATGTAAAAGTTTAATGTAATAGATAACTTAACAGACGAACCCCGAGTATATAGTTGATAGAATAAATTGCTTAATGTAATGCCCCACACTATATACTTCAGCCAATTCCTTGAGAAAACTTAATTCGAAATTAAACAGATATTATGTTATTATATTGTTATGTTTTGTTTTTCTTGTGTTTTTGTGGATGTTTTTTTGGTGATAGGGGAGGCTTAATATACTTTTATATGCGTTACGTCTGCTTATTCACCCAAGGTTGTGTTTTGATGAAATATCGCCTCCTTTTCTGTCCTCATGCGTCAACCGATACTTAGTAAAGGCACGAGCGCAAGATAATTCATAAACTGCCATTCACCTAATGGATCAGTAATGGATCTGGGAAAGCAGGATTGATATCATGGCAAAGGTGAGATTAGCTTCGTTTAGAATACCCATAATGGAACATATTGGTAAGCGATTTTTGTAAGGAAATATACTGACATTATTAGTAAAAATAAATATTCTGTAATCGTGCTAATTTATATAAGAAGTTAATTGATCTCGTTCAGTGCACGACACTATCAAGTTAATTATTTCATTTTTGTGTTCTTTTGAACGCAATTTGGTGATTAATCATTTTCACTACTATTAATCTTAATTTGTATTGTGTTCGTCAGTCGATTACTAAACTTATCGAAATAATACATATCATGAATTTCTACTAAGACAATGAACTCTCTACTATGTTAGACACTGTTTGTATATACATGTATGTTCTATAGGCCTGTTGCATTTTAAGTGCAAATAAATATTGAACATCAATATATAATGACAAGTATCACGCGATAATGACATGTTTTTTTAAATATCATTACCTCTAATAATTTTCCTTTTTATGATTTAATCGTTCACAGTAAATTTCGAGCCATCTATCGTCAACAAAATTTCACCTTAGTCCCCAAGACGCAATAGACAACTGCTATGATATGTGTATGGTTTGTTGACATTAACATTCAGCACGTGTGTGATGATTTACTCTTGCATTTCAAAATTCAATCAATATTTATAAAAGTAATTAAAGAGTTAAGTATGATAAACTCTTTTGTATGCATGAAATCAAGATCATAAAAAGGAACTTGAGTTTTCTCTTAAAATATCAGGAATTGGCCCGCGTAGAGTTTGAAAAAAATGAAACAGTGTTTCAGTGAAAACAGATTAAACTACAGGCTTTATAGACTGAAAGTATAGATTGTATGTTGTGTTTACGCTTAATAAATTACTCAATTACGCTTTAGTAAGACTTGTCTACGCACATTTCGAACTACGAAATACCTTCGACACTATTGGCAGGGTAAGTGTGTTACAATTCTGTCAATATTTCGTGATAATGATGTGAAGGTATTTCAACTTCCTGTTGAACATATTAAAATGTCATTTCCTATAGGAATTAGCGAACGTTTCAACATATCTACTTTAAGAACTTCCAAAATTGAACAAACGAAAAATCAATGAATTGCACAAATTATACTCTCAGAATACACATGACGAAGTTCCAAACCATGACCTGACAAGCATAGACGCTTCTATACTTCAAGGATTTAGTTTCTCTCGAGCTAAGTAGTTCCCTTCTCATATGAACACAGTTGAAATGATTCACTATGTTACATTGCCCATTGAACTCCCCGAAAGTTTCTAAAATAGACAAACCAATTACATTGTCAGATTCATCCGTCTGGGTCACTTCCTCGTAAATAAGGAAGTTGTTCTTGAAGTATTATAACGATGCAGACAGATAGTCATATCAGTATTTCATAGTTTCCCGATCTGATCAACCATGACGTTGATTGAATGGATTTAAGGAATTTGAAGAGTTTTAGTCATTTTACAATCTCACAGTGACTTGTCATCAGATTCTTTGCTATATTCGATCAAAGTCGAAAAACTCAGATTAGAATAGGCTTTTTTTTTTAAAAAAAGATAAAATATTAATTATGATTCTTAAGAAAAAACTTATTATGCTGATGTATCAATATTTTGTATTGTTATTAATTGATTTTTAATCCTTGACGTCAGAGAAACAAGCGGCAATAAGAAGAAGTAGACAGTCTTCTTATTTTGCCTTGTTACACCTTGTTCAGTACAAGTAAATTGGTAATGTTTTTCGCTATAAATGTATTGCTGATTATGAAGAAAAACGGAATGTTCATAATAAAAAAGTAACGTTTTGGTATAAGTTCTTATACCGTTAAACCTCTCAAACAAGGTATCCGACACTGATTAACATACACATGTGCAATGTAAGAAAATAACGACGTCTGAGTGTACGCTTGCTACTTCATGTTCCACCTATAACGCCGTCGGGTTTCAACTAAAAATTGTTTGTTGCTTTTATTACATATACATCATTGCTTCAGGTGAATGATACGTTCATGCATACAATAGAATCTCTGAGAAATAAAGAAATAAAGAATATACATCGTTTAATGAGTCCAGTATTTCCTAAAGTGACAGGAAAACTTATCAAGAAACTGAGAAAAAAACAGAAAAAAACAGAGGCAGCGCTCTTATGTAGTTTAAGGAGGGATGGGACGATGAAATTAAATATTTTAGTATGCATTTATTTTTTCAAAATATTTCAAAGATTTTTCCGAAAAGGGTCATCGAACGAATTAAAGATTTACCAGCGTTAATATCAATTCCCCTCCGTCGGCAAATTATGCCGTTAAATATTTGTTATACCAAAATTAAGCACGCGCTTTCAATGAATAAACCAGAAATACAGGAGTTTCAGATTTGAAGAAAAACCACATTTTTATCATCGTTTTTCACATATTCAACAACTATTTTCAGATATTGCTAAATGTAATATGATGTGCGCAGTTGAATGAACAAAGGAATGGAGAAATAATAGGGTGTCACCGAATGTTTTTCATCACTGAGAGTACTTCATTTCTTAATTTACCTACTTAAACGTAAAAACCCGACATCACGGTGTGTAAAGCGTAATTTGACGACCTATCTTGTTATTATTATTCAATACGCTATCATTCTAAGAGTGCATAGCGGATGAAACAACTATCGATCAATCATACAACGCAATTTCTACAATTATTTTCATCACTAACTTGAGATATGTATGTAATTGGAACATCACACAGAGTAACATATTTACCGCGAATATAAGTAACGGTGACTTCTTGCAGCGTGTCGTAAAATGACCGTTAAAAACGCGTAATGGTAAATCTAAGCAATTTCCGTTAGTATATAGATAACCCTTTTTCCTTAAATATATTGCACATATATGAGACTTATTAACAACTATGCATTGGTGTCGCTAAATGCTTCCGTAAGAGAGTACGATTTCTGGGTCCCATCTCTCCTTACCATGTCACACTGGGCGTACGTTCGCACGGCGTTCCTAATAGGTTCTAAGAGTAAGCAAAACACGAGAGAGGCGCAGTAAAATCTGATTGAACGTGTAAGGGTCGCAGTGGAAGCTCATAGAACATGTTAGGGTCGCAGTGGAAGCTGTCAAGGACCCACTGGGAACTCTGGGAACTCAAAGAACGAACAAGAACTCTGAACCTCTGCGTTTATTCATACAAGCGTAGAGGTACAGGGTTTGGGCGAGAGCGCCAGGGGAACGCAGTGCAGTCACCTTGGCACCCTAACGGAAACTCCTTGGACGTATTAGAAACGCAGTTGGATTTATTTTGGAACGAGTTGGAAACGTTCTGCTTCTGTCTTGATATTCATGGGGTTGCTACTACGCGCCCATTGCGTTTCTATTGCGCTGTTACTACACTTTTATCGCGTCCCTACTAAGTTCAAAGTGTTTATAGGGGGTTCACAACAGGTTTGCACTACGTTCAATTTGCATCAACATTAATTCCACATAAATCATGATAGCTACAGAGAGTCACCGTCTTGTCATTATGATGTTGTCTGTCGTACAGGCAATAAACTATTGAGCACTACCACTGATCACCTGCTTGCGTAGTGGGGTATTTGTAAGAACGTAGAAGGAACTTAGTGTACACTCACAGAACGCCATAGCAACGTGGTAGGAACGCATAGGAAAACCCACGAGGAACGTACATCTGAAACGAGTTAACTACTTCTTGATGTGAATAAAACGATGTTTTTCGGGTTCTCTCAGCGTTTTGAATGAACAAGGCCATTTTAAAGAACGCAGAGCAAACGCCATGAAACGCAGTGCAAACGCCATGAGAACGAAGTGCAGTGAAGACTGTCTTACAGGAAGCACCTTTTCGTGATTGCATACATTTGTACTCAATCGTATTTGGTAAAGAACAGTTATCCTGCAAGTCATTGGCAACCGTTAGTTAAACTTAATGCAGGATGATATAATATTGATTATGGGTAATTTCATGTCTATAAGGTTTCGTTGAGATGCCCTTACTGAAAGTCATATCGAGAAATATGAACATATTCTAAGAGTCAAGTGTTAAACTCGAAGCATAAATCCATCAAAGAACGACATATAAACTTTTCACCGCCTTACAAAAAACGCCCCACTGTAAACTACACTTGAACCCATATACGTTTAACTTAGTTGATATTTTTGTTTTTCGTTTCATCAGTATGTCGTGTGTGGTGAACTATGACATAGAACTATCAATAATCCTTGTAAATTTAGTATTTCATGCACGCTGACACTGATGTTGTACTGTTCATGATGCTTGGATAAGCAAGAAACGCTACCTCGACGACAAGTGATATACTTTGGATCAAACTTTTCGACTCTGATTTCTGTTACATGCAGTTTCTAATGTCGCATGATACTTTGTCTGGAACCGTACTGATCGACTGAGGTTAACTTGCTTTGAAACATTTTACTTATAAAATCCATCTCAGAATGCTCAGATCTATATTACATTGTGTCCATGTTAGGTTTGTTCAATTTAAGATTTCGTAAGGTACAGAGACCTAGTGATACGGCTTGATCAATAAAATAATAATTTAGCAAGATACATGTATTTATGAGCCATAATGAGATACGATCAGATAATACAGTATGATGTCATTATGATAACATTGATCGTAAGAAAGACTAAGAAGCCAGAGACATAGAATCTGATGAATCAGCACTATTGCCTTCAGGGGTTAATTGGTTTGATTATCTTTACATAATGGATACGTGTCTGCTCCATAAGACGACATACATAATGTATGTCACACAAGTATCCAATATGTAATGTCTTAATTTTAACAGGAAATACTGTCCCTACGAATACTGTGAAGTTAAATGTACTGCTTAACATTGTTTTCTTGCTACTTCAATATATTAATTATATATTTTCATTTTTTTAAGTATTACCAAAGAACACCTCATTCCCACTGGTCAACAATGGCACATTTGTAATAAATCCGTCCAATTGCCATTACAAAAATGTCGCCATTTCGTCGACTATGAACAACCAATGGAGAGCTGAACTCTTGGCAAATACTCCATTTGCCAATGGTGATTTATCTTATGACACAAATGCTTAACCTAAAATCCGATTTTGGTCTTCTCCTCGAAATAAAATAAACACAAGAACGCTGAAATGTTTTTTACAAACTCGTTAACCAATTGGGATTACGAATTGTAGATTAGGTGCCTCTGTGGCGCGTACATCTACATAGACCCCTAATCAAGGCTACAACGACCGCGGCGGCTACCAAAACATCGTGTAGCTCATCCTATAAACGGATAAACGGAACAGTCTACAATTTATGGACGATGTACAACATTGTTGCAGCATCATAACAAAAGAAAGCAATCAACCAATGAAGTCAGAAAACAATGTTATACAATAAAAGGACAACAATATGTTTCTATTTCAATGGACTTATTTGTTATGGATTCTAATAGGCTGAAATCTAGCCTGATAAAGTATGGCTAGATTCGTATTCCTATATCAGACTAAAATATTGAAAAATAGCTTCTGCGAAATGAGAATTTCACTGAAAACCTAAATGTTTTTACCTGATTTTATTTTTACAATTTTCTCATTTATATTGATAGTTGATGTGATTTATATTTACTTTAGAGGGTAAACCATCTTATTACACAAATAAAATTATCAGTAGTGGTGATAACAATGTTGCGTATAAAGCAAAAATTGCATGGTGGCCATTTTAATGTGA
Organism: Gibbula magus; assembly: GCA_936450465.1. Lineage (NCBI taxonomy): Eukaryota > Metazoa > Mollusca > Gastropoda > Trochida > Trochidae > Gibbula > Gibbula magus. Next base: position 1,573,058 of record OW388305.1, read on the forward strand.
ACACACTTATTATATAGAATTAAAGAAATGATTCCAATGGCTTAACCAAACCATGTACACTAATTTTTTAACTTGATTTTCCGAAGAAAGATGGGTGTTATTATTAGTGACATTATTTTTCAAATATATTTCATCAATTATTTGAGCGTAAAAGCGTGCTACTGCCCCTTTAAGGTTAAAAAATTATGAACTACCGTCTCTTAATTACAGAAGGTTTCAAGACACAGGCCCACTTGGGTAATGTCTAACCACATTCATATTTATAGATTTTAAGTATAATGCAAAAGGAAAGTTATTAATTCAAGTCTATAAGAAAATATGTAGCTGATATCTAAATCATGAGATTAATAACCTAATCGAAGTTCAATGTCCATAGGTAATTCTATATGCTAGTCACATAGTACATAAAGATGAACTCTATTTAGGAACATTCAAATTGGTCATTGCGTCCATATGACATATAATCTGTATTGCATTGAGAATTCTATTATCTACCATGGAATCGATCCTGTTCGTAGTAATGTCCTTTAAATACAGATCTCCAACAGTGCCACAGTTCTACAGAAATAATAAGTTGGTTTCCTCTTCAAGACAACCCGCTAAGTAATACGTCATACAAGCATTATATTCTGTCCTGTGGTAAATGCCATTTCAGAAACTATGAAAGATAGTTTACAAGTGAAATTGGTTCTTTCACCATGTTCTGCGTTCATTCCGTTCATTCAAACATATCAGTCACAATAATCACAGTGACAACAAATCATTGTGTCACCTTCACGTCTCCCGGTTCCTGAATTCTTAACGGACTACTGTTATGCACATGATGATTGTGTCTCCCAACCCTGTGGTGCCTACCTTAAAATACAAACGAAATGTTGCTAAGCTCTTGGCATCATATCTACATTTGATAAGTTTAGACCAGATGCTTGTATAATTTCCGTTGCAAATGTCACTATCACCATTTATGCTTAGACACATGATGATAATTAAAACATGGTTGCGAAGGGAAAATAATTAATCAACATTTTCTTATTGGTTATTTATGGACAGCAACTTAGCTGATAACTTCATGTAGATAGCAGTGGACATATACCAGGCGAGAGTATAATGCAGTCATTCCGTCCGTGCGTCCGTCCATCCGTTTTTTTCAGTTTACTCAAAACCTCATCAACCAAAATGTCTACGGCTGCTCATCCTGTTGGTTTCAGCATACCTCGCCAAATAACAGTTTTGTGGGATTTACTGTTCTTGTCGTTTCCATGTAAAAGTTACTTTAAGGACTTGGTTCTCTAGTGTTCAATGGGGACAAGTATTCTCCTTAACTATGACATATAGATGAATGAAGTTTGACAATGTCATAGTAGTATTTGTAATGGAGTAACCGATAGTTTGTGAGTTGCCACTTTTGTGTCACACTGAACAGATGTATTACAATGCACCATTTTGGATTAACGTTTGTGGTTATAGAATGATTCCATGATGACTGATTGTACTTCAGTTAACAATACCATTGACATATTGAAAGTACTGGTTTGATTAGGCACATATTTCCTGACTATTATTTGAATGAGAAAGGGAAAGTTATTTTACTAAGCATGGTAAACATGTTCATACATGGGAAATAATTTTATCATTAACGGATTACAAACGTTTGCATTATTTTGAAAACTCAACAAGTAAAACATTTCATATGTCTTGTCTCATATCAATAACATCAAAACTCCATCAATGCATTTTATTGTTGAAATACATGTATGTGTGGTTTTTGACAAAATATGTCAAATATGCTAACAAATATATATTGATATATTAAGGCTCAAATATTATTTCATTGTTGTATATCCAGTGTAAGTTATATCCTCTCAGTTATCTTTGTCATCAGACATCTGTTATTCAATTTACTCAACCTTGTCTACATTTGAAACAAATTCTGTTTTGTTCACCATTGAATTAATTCAGCTAGTCGTCAGACTCTGTTTCATTGCAACAGGAAGAAGGGATGTAGATATACCCATTTTCAAAACCCTGCGTAAATCTTTTAAAAAATCTTTCTGCAGTAAACGACAAACCTACCTGCATTCACATAAGCAAAAAGTTATTGCAGCAAGAGACAATCCTAAGGAATTTTGGAAAACATTGAAACAATTCTGCTCAGCACCAACATATGACACTCTGAAAGATGTAAGCTGTGATGACTGGTTCGCCCAATTCCCTAAGCTCTTAACTGTGACTGCAGATGATGAAAGTGACTGTTAAATAAACATAATTATATTTCATACACGAATTCGTAATACTTGTTTCACAGTGTGCACTCAAAATTAGTGAAGTTTTAAAAAAGCTCAAATTTCAGAGGGACATAAGTCAAATACTTTCCCGTCGAATTTCCTGATTTTTTCAGGAGAGTAAGACAATATTATGGTCATTATAAATAAAAAATAAATCGCTCGCGTACAGCCATTCCTTCAAAAACTGAAAATGTACGGAAATTTCGCGATGGTATGCGTCTTTAAAAATCTTCTTCTCACTTACGGCAACATGTACAGACATGTGTGATAGCTATTTTAAAGCTGGATAAATGATTAAGAAAGCATCTTCACAATATTTTGAATTTTATTTTAGAACTAAAATTATCTGCCCTTGCATATGGTATTTTTTAAAATGTTTGCTTTTTGCCTTCATGTTCAAAGGGACACAACCTTGTCACAAATAAACTTATGATAAAGTTATCACTTGCAATGTGTGCTCAACAATTCCATTTCAGGTCATTATCATATAAAAATTAATAGTTCGGCTACATTTTGAGCTTTTATGCAGGGACCCAAAAATATGCAGTTTTGAACATCGAAATTTGGGTTTCAATAATCCTAGAGACATGCTAGAGACGTGCAACTTTCTTTAAAAGCTGCGCAATATTAATGGCACAATGGCTTAATTGATACATATATGTGCTGAATCCTTTAATGTTATCATCACTTGTGACTATATTTTAAATTTGGCTTTGGTTTTACTTGGATTTCACAGGATATTTGAGATGTTATGAGTTTTATATCTGTCTTTAAACAAAGACTTTCTGATAAGCTTTCACAAGATTGGTATTCATCTCTTCATAATACAGCTTCATGCTCTAACTGTATACTTGTTAAGGCCCTCCTGAATGTTGAAACATATCTCAGTTTAGATATTCTCCCTTATCTAAAAAAATGTTTGACACATTTTAGATGTGGTAGATTTAAACTAAGTTCAGACACTGGTATATATAGAAATGTACCCTATGAAGTAAGAGTTTGTACTTTTTGTAAAAATCTAATCTTAATCAAATTGAAGATGAAGTACGTGTCCTACTGTATTGTGAGGCCTACCTAGATATAAGGAATATTGTTCTTGATAAATATTTGAGACACCCATTATCACAATACATTTGTGTTAATCTCATGTCTTCAACAAATATAAATGTTATAAATAATTTATGCCTATTTTTGTATCATGAAAGAACAATACAAAATTCTGATTTTGTTTAAAGCTCATGCAGTATGTGTTTAATATGTGTCAATGAATAATAAAATGTCTGTCTGGAAGAAGGGACGTTTGTCACCATGATGGAAATAGATGTTGACAAGTGTTAATTGTGTCATATAAGCCTCTTTTCTTTCGACTGTACTTTCCTATTAATGTCTACATTCCTTTGAAGATAATCGTTCAACCCTTTTACCTAATATGTATGTGTTTTTACAACTATTAGTCTTTATACTGTTTAACATGTCAGCTTTGAGTACGTTTGTTATTTGAAGGCTTGAGGTAAGTGACACCCTTATTCTAAATATAACAACAACGACGTAACTTAGTAAAAACTATTTTTAGTCTTATGACATAGGATTGAAAGTAACAAAAGCTATATTAAAGTGAAATCACAAATATCAATTTTTTTTTAATAAATATCCATTGACATCCACTTTAAGGTTGGGATCATCCGGTCCCAGGGTAAAAGGTATACGCTGCGCTACACTTTCATACCCTGGCTTACAACTTACAAGCCCACCAAAAACTTCACGAGGTGACCTATGACCTAGGAACTATCTTAAAATAGACACCAAATGACAGCGCTTATAAGTCGGCAACATTACGATAAGATTCGTAGCGTACAATGTATACCTTTTAGCGTGGGACAGGGATGGGATTGGGATATAAGATATATTTAATCTTTGTATTGGTGATAAATACATCATCTAAATTTAAATACGGCCATATCATCGTCAATATCATATCGTCTTACGAAGGATCTTTGTCTTAAACGTAGTTTTTTAAATTATTATTCCCTCCTTTTTTTGTCAGTGCATATGGTTCAACAATGATATGATAATAAATACATATCTATATTGCGCTAAATCCATTCTTAACATGCTCTAAGGGTTACACATATTTTCACCCTGAAGGAATTGTACTTTCGGGCTGCTAATATGCGCTCCGGGCGACCGGATAGGTCCGTAATTTCCAATGTTCAGGTACCCATTTAAACAGCTGGGTAGACTGAGTACAAAGTTGATACAGTGTCTTGCCCAAGGGCACAACACAGTGTGAGACCAAGGACAAACATTTTTGCTGTCTCTATCGGGATTCGAACCCGGGACACTGGCGTGAGAGGCAAGCACGCAAACCACTACACCACTGTGCTCCAAGTGCAAAATAATGACATTATTCGCAGAAAGGAAGTCTCATGTGATCCTGTATGGGGGTTTCATTGACGTGGAGAAGGGCCTGTAGAACTGAATACCGTGTTTCCGAACACGCCCGCTAACTGTCCCTTTGCTGGCCTCATGATGGTCGGCCAATGCTGCCAATGGCGTCACAGTGACGACATGATTACGCCAAAGTTAAATACGGCGGTTTAAGTTTTTTTGATCGACTGACCCTTGGTTTTTTTATTCTTGGTCTGTCAATGGCCAGGCCTTTTTATATCCAACTTGGCTGCAGCCTAGATATTGTGGTTTGGGCGCAGTCGAATATGCAAGCAAACTTGGTGTGTTGTGATCCCAACTGCAGTGTACACATTCCCTCTCTCCCTCTTGTAGTTGCAGTATTGGTATACACACACTGTGGTCGTTACGACAGTGGTACTTACCATGCTGATTGGTTGTTTTTATACCTTTTGGTCACTTCTTTTCTTGATTAAGGTGTATTACATATTGACGAAAAAAGTGCTTCAAAGTCAATATATGGTAAGGTAATACTTTTCACTGGGTACATTCAAAGTTGTGAACAAGTGATGTTGTTAAACAATAAAATTCCCAATGGAAACACTGATTTGGTATTTTTGAAAAATATAATATTTTGGTATAGTTTCGTTTGCCCGTGAGTTTATAATTACACGAGTTACTAAAGTAAATCAAGCAGATATCGCTTTATCGCGCACAAGCGTTGTCCCAGCATAAACATGATATTTTCCAAACACTGCATCGTTTAACATGAAAAATTAACCAACTAGTAGTGATTTTGCTATATCAAATATAACAAAATGTGATGCGACATTTGATGATCTTATTTAAACAAACTAACAATACTTCTATCTTAGCTTCAATTTCTTTGATTTCAACCTTAATTTTAGGATATCATATGAGCTTAATATGAACTTTGAATGATTATACTGGACTAACTTGTAACTGTTTCCTTTTCGCATAACTGCTTATTAGCATCTCTTTATACTTATTCTTAATGATGTTGCCCTTTCAAGTCTTTCGCAATCTGGTTCTGCATTAAAACAATATATATGTATGGATGAAATTGATTTAGAAAAGCCTGTGGTGAATCATGCTTACCGTTTGCTTGCAAACATGTTTCTTGTAACATTATAGAAGCTGCTGAACTCCACGTTGTATAAGTGAATATTTGAGTTTGTCAAATAAAGGTTTCTGTTAACTGGATGTCATCGAACGTACGTGTACTTAACTCTGTCTGGTATAAGAAGATATGAGCATTACAGAGTATATACACCCAAATACCAAGACCAGAGGAAAGAGTGAAAGTATTTTAGGCATGAACATTTACGTCCTTCAATCACATGGATAAGTGGACATACTTGTTATGATTATTGGCCAGACCAAATCAGTATAAAGTAGAGTTTACTTACATTCATTCCTTGTTGAAACCCACTGTACTTGATCATACCGCGTCATCATGAGTAATCCTGGTCAGACTGAGAATTGATTTTACTAATGTACTTATCTCACTATGATATATAACAACATTCTGTAGACTATTTTTGACAATTATAGTAAGACTTTATGTAAAAGTTTGATGTAATAGATAACTTAACAGACGAACCCCGAGTATATAGTTGATAGAATAAATTGCTTAATGTCATGCCCCACACTATATACTTCAGCCAATTCCTTGAAAAAACTTAATTCGAAATTAACCAGATATTATGTTATTATATTATTATGTTTTGTTTTTCTTGTGTTTTTGTGGATGTTTTTGGGTGATAGGGGAGGCTTTATATACTTTTATATGCGTTACGTCTGCTTATTCACCCGAGCTGGTGTTTTGATGAAATATCGCCTCCCTTTCGATCCTCATGCGTCAACCGATAGTTAGTGAAAGGCACGAGCCCAAGATAATTCATAAGCTCCCATTCACCTAATGGATCAGTAATGGATCTGGGAAAGCAGGATTGATATCATGGCAAAGGTGAGATTAGCTTTGTTTAGAATACCCATAATGGAACATATTGGTAAGCGATTTTTGTAAGGAAATATAATGAAATTTTTAGTGAGATTTGAATAAATATTCTCTAATCGTGCTAATTTATATAAAGTTAATTTATCTCGTTCAGTGCACGACACTATCAAGTTCATTATTTCCTTTTTTTTCGTTTGAACGCAATTTGGTGATTAATAATTTTCACTACTCTTAATCTTTATTTGTATTATGTTCGTCAGTCGATTACTAAACTTATCGAACTAATACATATCATGAATTTCTACTAAGACAATGAACTCTCTACTATGTTACACACTGGTTGTATATACACGCATGTTCCATAGGCCCGTAGCCTATTAAGTGCAAATAAATATTCAACATCAATATATAATGACAAATATCACGCGATAATGACATGGTTATTGAAATATTATTATCTCTAATAACTTTCCTTTTTATGATTTAATTGTTCACAGCAAATTTCGGGCCATCCATCGTCAACAAAACTTCACCTGAGCCCCCAAGACGCAATAGACAACTGATATGATATGTGGATGATTTGTTGACATTAACATTCAGCACGTGTGTGATGATTTACTCTTGCACTTGCATTTCAAAATTCAATAAATATTTATAAAAGTAATTAAATTGTTAAAAGTATGATAAACTCTTTTGTATGTATGAAATCAAGATCATAAAGAAGAAATTGAATTTTCTTTTAAAATATCAGGAATTGTCCCGCGTAGAGTATGAAAAATATGAAAAAGTGTTTCAGTGAACATAGTTGACACTACAGGCTTTATAGACTGAAAGTATAGATTGTATGTTGCGTTTACGCTTAATAAATTACTCAATTAAGCTTTAGTAAGACTTGTCTACGCACATTTCGAACTACGAAATACGTTGGACACTATTGGCAGGGTAGGTGTGATGCAATTCTGTCAATTTTTCGTGATAATGATGTGAAGGTATTTCAACTTCCTGTTGAACATATCAAAATGTCATTTCTTAGTGAACGTTTTAACATATCTACTTTAAGAACTTCTGAATCTTGAACAAACGAAAAATCAATGAATTGCACAAATTATACTCTCAGAATACACATGACGAAGTTCCAAACCATGACCTGACAAGCATAGACGCTTCTGTACGTCAAGGATTTAGTTTCTCTCGAGCTAAGTAGTTCCCTTCTCATATGAACACAGTTGAAATGATTCACTATGTTACATTGCCCATTGAACTCCCCGAAAGTCTCTAAAATAGACAAACCAATTACATTGTCGGATTCATCCGTCTGGGTCACTTCCTCGTAAATAAGGAAGTTGTTCTTGAAGTATTATAACGATGCAGACAGATAGTCATATCAGTATTTCATAGTTTCCCGATCTGCTACAGCATGACGTTGATTAAATGGAATTGAGGAATTTTAAGAGTTTGAGTCATTTTACAAATCTCACAGTGAATTGCCATCAGATTCTTTGCTTTATTCGATCAAAGTCGAAAAACTCAGATAAGAATAGGCCTTTTTTTTAAAAAAGGATAAAATATTAATTATGATTGTTAAGCAAAAACTTATGATGCTGATGTATCAAGATTTTTATGTTTGATTTTGATTCCTTGACGTCAGAGAAACCAGCGGCAATAAGAAGAAGCAGACAGTCTTCTTATTTCGCCTTGTTACACCTTGTTCAGTACAACTAAGTTGGTAATGTTTTTTAAATGTATTGCTGATTATGAAGAAAAACGGAATGTTCATATGGAAAAAGTTCAACCTAATTCTAAAACGTCATCATGACATGGATGATTATCTTCTTCATATATAAAAGTAACGTTTTGGTAAGGGTTCTTATATCGTTAAACCTCTCAAACAAGTTATCCGACACTGATTAACATACACATGTGCAATGTAAGAAAATAACGACGTCTGAGTGTACGCTTGCTACTTCATGTTCCACCTATAACGCCGTCGGTTTTAAACTTAAAATTGTTTGTTGCTTATATTACATATACATCATTGCTTTAGGTGAATGATACGTTCATGCATACCGTAGAATCTCTGAGAAATAAAGAAATAAATAATATGCATCGTTTAATGACTCCAGTATGTCCTAAAGTGACAGGAAAACTTATCAAGGAACTGAGAAAAAATCCAGTAAAAAACAGAGGCAGCACTCTTATGTAGTTTAAGCAGATATGGGACAATGAAATAAAATATTTTAGAATGCGTTTATTTTTTCAAAATATTTAAAAAAATTATCCAAAAAGGGTCACCGAACGAATTAAAGATTTACCGGCGTTAATATCAATTCCCCTCCGTCTGCAAATTATGCCATTAAAGATTTGTTCTACCAAAATGAAGCATGCGCTTTCAATGAATAAACCAGTAATCCAGGAGTTTCGGATTTGAAGAAAAACCACATTTTTATCCTCGTTTTTCACATATTCAACAACTATTTTCAGATATTGCTAAATGTAATATGATGTGCGCAGTTGAATGAACAAAAGAATGGAGAAATAATAGGGGTCACCGAATGTTTTTCATCACTGAGAGTACGTCATTTCTTAATTTACCTACTTAAACGTAAAAACCCGACATCACGGTGTGTAAAACGTAAATTTGACGTCCTATCTTGTTATTATTATTCAATACGCTATCATTCTAAGAGTGCATAGCGATGAAACAACTATCGATTAATCATACAACGCAATTTCAACAATTAATTTCATCACTAACTTGAGATATGTATGTAATTGGAACATCACACAGAGTAACATATTTACCGCGAATATAAGTGACGGCGACGTCATGCAGCATGTCGTAAAATGACCGTTAAAAACGCGTAATGGTATATCTAAGGAATTTCCGTTAGTGTACATATAACCCTTTCTCCTAAAATATATTGCACATATTTGAGACTTATTAACAACTATGCATTGTTGTCGCTAAATACTCCAGTAAGAGAGTACGATTTCTGGGTCCCATCTCTCCTTACCATGTCACACTGGGCATGCGTTCTCACGGCGTTCCTAATGGGTTCTAAAATTAAGCAAAACACGAGAGAAGCGCAGTAAAATCTCATAGAACGTGTAAGGGTCGCAGTGGAAGCTCTCAAGGAACAACCAGGAACCCTGAACCTCTGCATTTGTTCAAACAAACGAAGAGGTACGGGGTTTTGGCGAGAGCACCAGGGGAACACACTGGCCCTGGCACCCTAACGAAAACTCCTTGAACGTATTAGAAACGCAGTTGGATTTTTTTTGAACGAGTTGGAAAATCTGGATATTCATGAGGCTGCTACTACGCGGCCATTGCGTTTCTATTGCGATATTGCTACACTTTTATCACGTCCCTTGCGATCCTACTAAGTTCAAAGTGTTTATAGGGGTACACAACAGGTTTGCACCTCGTTCAATTTGCGCTGTCTACCAACATTAAGTCCACATAAATCATGATGGCTACAGAGAGATACCGTCTTGTCATTATGATGTTGTCTGTCGTACAGGCAATAAACTAGTGAGCCGTTTGATCGCGAATCTACCACTGATCACCGCCCTGTGTAGTGGGGTATTTGTAAGCGTATTATACACGTTGTTGGAATCCAATAAGAACGTAAGAGGAACTTGGAAGCCATAGCAACGTATTGAGAACGCATAGGAAAACCCACAAAGAACGTACATGGTTGTATTGAGAGAGTGGTAGTTGAGTAGAAACGTAGCTGAAACGAGTTAGAAGCTTCTTGATGTGAATATAACAATGTTTTTCGGGTTCACACGGCGTTTTGAATGTACAAGGCCATTTTGAAGAACGCAGAGCAGTGACGACTGTCTTATCACGAACCACCGTGATTGCATAAGTTACATATGTACTCAATGGTATTTGGTTAGAACAGTCTTACTGCAAGTATATGAACTTAATGCAGGATGTTATAATATTGATTTTGGGTAATTTCATGTCTATAATGTTTGGTTTACATGTCCTTACTGACATTTTCTAAACTCACGGCATAAAATCATCAAATAATGATGTAGAAACTTACACCGCCTCAACAAAACGCCCCACTGTCAACTACACTTGGACCCATCTTCGTGTAACTTTCTAATACATACAATAGTTTATAATGTCGCAGGATACGTTGTCTTGAACGGTACTGATCGACTGAGGTTAATTTGCTTTGAAATACTTTACTATAGAATGCATCCCCGAATGCTCAGATCTATATTACATTGTGTTCATGTTAGGTTTGTTCAATTTGATATTTCGTAAGACACAGAGACGTAGTGACAAAGCTTGATCAATAAAATAATAATTTAGCAAGATACATATTATTTATGAGCAAACATGAGATACGATCAGATAATACAGTATGGTGTCATTAAGATAACATTGATCATAGGAAAGATTAAGAAGTCAAAGACATAGAATCTGATGAATCAGCACTATTGCCTTCAGGGGTTAATTGGTTTGATTATCTTTCCATAAGAAGACATACATCATGTATGTCCCACAAGTATCAAATATGTAATGTCTTAATTATAAGTAGAATACTGTCCCTATGGATACTGTGAAGTAAAATATACTGCTTAACATTTTTTTCTTGCTACTACTATATATTTAATATACATTTTACATACTTTTGGAAGTATTACCAAAGAACACTCCATTCCCACTGGTCAACCATTGCACATTTGTAATAAATCCATCCAGATGCCATAACACAAATGTCGCCATTTCGTCGACTATGAATAACCAATGGAGAGCTGAACTCTTGGCCAATGCTCCTTTGCCAATGGTGATTTATCTTATGACACAAATGCTTAACCTAAAATCCGATTTTGGTCTTCTCCTCGAAATAAAATAAACACAAGAACGCTGAAATGTTTTGTACAAACTCGTTAACCAATTGGGATTAGACCCTTAATCAAGGCTACAACGACCGCGGCGGCTACCAAAACACCGTTTTGCATCGTGTAGTTCATCCTATATAAACGGAACAGTCTACAAGTGTATGATGGACGACATTGTTGCAGCATCATAACAAAAGAAAGCAATCAACCAATGAAGTCAGAAAACAATGTTATACAATAAAAAGACAAAAATATGTTTCTGTGTCAATGGGTTTATTTGTTATAGATTCTAAGAGGCTGAAATCTAGCCTAATAAAGTATGACTGGATTAATATTAGTATTCCTATATCAGACTTAAATATTGAAAAATAGCCTCTGCGAAATGAGAATTTCACTGAAAACCTAAATGTAGAAGTTAAAGGGGTTGTAGCACGTTTTTTGCAAATTTTATTTTTGCAAAGTTCCCATTTATATTGATAGTTGATTTACATTTACTTTAGAGGGTAAACCATCTTATTACACAAATCAATTATCCGTAGTGGTGATAAACATGTTGCGTATAAAGCAAAAATTGCATGGCGGCCATTTTAATGTGAACACCTTTATTATTTAGAATTAAAGAAACGATTCCCTAACTTAACCGAACCATGTACACTAATTTTTAACTTGATTTTCCGAAGAAAGATGGGTGTAATTATTAGTGACATTATTTTTCAAATGTATTACATCAACTTATTTGAGCGTAAAAACGTGCTACTGCCCCTTTAAGGTTAAAAAATTATGAACTACCGTCTCTAAATTACAGAAAGTTTCAAGACACAGGCCAACTTGGGTAATGTCTAACCACATTCATATTTATATATTTTAGCCTTAACATAAATGTATAATGCAAAAGGAAAGTTATTAATTCAACTCAATAAGAAAATATGGAGCTGATAGCTAAATCATGAGATGAATAACCTAATCAAAGTTCAATTTCTATAGATAATTCTATATGCCAGTCACTTAGTACATAAAGATGCACTCTATCTAGGAACATTCAAATTGGTCATTGCGTCCATATGACATATAATCCGCATTGTATTGAGAATTCTATTATCTACCATGGAATCGATCCTGTTCGTAGTAATGTCCTTTAAATACAGATCTCCAACAGTGCCACAGTACTATAGAAATAATAAGTTGGTTTCCTCTTCAAGACAACCCGCTAAGTAATACGTCATACAAGCATTATATGCTGTCCTGTGGTAATTGCAATTTCAGAATCTATGAAAGATAGTTTACAAGTGAAATTGGTTCTTTCACCATGTTCTGCGTTCATTCCGTTCATTCAAACATATCAGTCACAATAATCACAGTGACAACAAATCATTGTGTCACCTTCCCGTCTCCCGGTTCCTGAATTCTTAACGTACAACTGTTATGCACATGATGATTGTGTCTCCCAACCCTGTGGTGCCTACCTTCAAATACAAACGAAATGTTGCTAAGCTCTTGGCATCATATCTACATTTGATAAGTTTAGACCAGATACTTGTATAATTTCCGTTGCAAATGTCCCTATCACCATTTATGCTTAGACACATGATGATAATTAAAACATGGTTGCGAAGGGAAAATAATTAATCAACATTTTCTTATTGGTTATTTATGGACAGCAACTAAGCTGATAACTTCATGTAGATAGCAGTGGACATATACCAGGCGAGAGTATAGTGCAGTCATTCCGTCCGTGCGTCCGTCCATCCGTTTTTTCAGTTTACTCAAAACCTCATCAACCAAAATGTCTACGGCTGCTCATCCTGTTGGTTTCAGCATACCTCGCCAAAATACAGTTTTGTGAGATTTACTGTTCTTGTCGTTTCCATGTAAAAGTTACTTTAAGGACTTGGTTCTCTAGTTTTCAATGGGGACAAGTATTCTCCTTAACTATGACATATAGATGAATGAAGTTTGACAATGTCATAGTAGTATTTGTAATGGAGTTACCGATAGTTTGTGAGTTGCCACTTTTGTGTCACACTGAACAGATGTATTACAATGCACCATTTTGGATTAACGATTGTGGTTATAGAAGGATTCCATTATGACTGATTGTACTTCAGTTAACAATACCATTGACATATTGAAAGTACTGGTTTGATTAGGCACATATTTCCTGACTATTATTTGAATGAGAAAGGGAAAGTTATTTTACTAAGCATGGTAAACATGTTCATACATGGGAAATAATTTTATCATTAACGGATTACAAACGTTTGCATTATTTGAAAACTCAACAAGTAAAACATTTCATATGTCTTGTCTCATATCAATAACATCAAAACTCCTTCAATGCATTTTATTGTTGAAATACATGTATGTGTGGTTTTTGACAAAATATGTTAAATATGCTAACAAATATATATTGAGATATTAAGGCTCAAATATTATTTCATTGTTGTATATCCAGTGTAAGTTATGTCCTCTCAGTTATCAATTATCATCAGACATCTGTTATTCAATTTACTCAACCTTGTCTACATTTGAAACAAATTCTGTTTTGTTCACCATTGAATTAATTCAGCTAGTCGTCAGACTCTGTTACATTGCAACAGGAAGAAGGGATGTATATATACCCATTTTCAAAACCCTGCGGAAATCTTTTAAAAAATCTTTCTGCAGTAAACGACAAACCTACTTGCATTCACATAAGCAAAAAGTTATCGCAGCAAGAGACAATCCTAAGGAATTTATGAAAACATTGAAACAATTCTGCTAAGCACCAACATATGACACTCTGAAAGATGTAAGCTGTGATGACTGGTTCGCCCAATTCCCTAAGCTCTTAACTGTGACTGCAGATGATGAAAGTGACTGTTAAATAAACATAATTATATTTCATACACGAATTCGTAATACTTGTTTCACAGTGTGCACTCAAAATTAGTGAAGTTTTAAAAAAGCTCAAATTTCAGAGGGACATAAGTCAAATACTTTCCCGTCGAATTTCCTGATTTTTTCAGGAGAGTAAGACAATATTATGGTCATTATAAATAAAAAATAAATCGCTCGCGTACAGCCATTCCTTCAAAAACTGAAAATGTACGGAAATTTCGCGATGGTATGCGTCTTTAAAAATCTTCTTCTCACTTACGGCAACATGTACAGACATGTGTGATAGCTATTTTAAAGCTGGATAAATGATTAAGAAAGCATCTTCACAATATTTTGAATTTTATCTTAGAACTAAAATTATCTGCCCTTGCATATGGTATTTATTTAAATGTTTGCTTTTTGCCTTCATGTTCAAAGGGACACAACCTTGTCACAAACAAACTTATGATAAAGTTATCACTTGCAATGTGTGCTCAACAATTCCATTTCAGGTCATTATCATATAAAAATTAATAGTTCGGCTACATTTTGAGCTTTTATGCAGGGACCCAAAAATATGCAGTTTTGAACATCGAAATTTGGGTTTCAATAATCCTAGAGACATGCTAGAGACGTGCAACTTTCTTTAAAAGCTGCGCAATAGTAATGGCACAATGGCTTAATTGGTACATATATGTGCTGGATCATTTCATCGTCACTTGTGACTATATTTTAAATTTGGCTTTGGTTTTATTTGGATCTCAAAGTATATTAGAGATGTTATGGGTTTTATATCTGTCTTTAAACAAAGACTTTCTGATAAGCTTTCACAAGATTGGTGTTCATCTCTTCATAATTCATGCTCTAACTGTATACTTTTTAAGTCCCTCCTGAATGTTGAAACATATCTCAGTTTAGATATCCCCTTCATTAAAAAAAATAAATGTTTGACACATTTTAGATGTGGTAGATTTAAACTTAGTACAGACACTGGTATACATAGAGAAATGTCCCCTATGAATTAAGAGTTTGTACTTTTTGTAAAAAATCTAATCTTAATCAAAATGTTAATCTCATGTCTTCGACAAATATAAATGTTATAAATAATTTATGCCTATTTTTATATCATGAAAGAACAATACAAATTTCTTTTGATGTTTTCTTGTAAAGCTCATGCAATATATGTTTAATATGTGCCAATGGCCTTTTACTGAAAAAAATGTCTGTCTGGAAGAAGGGATGTTTGTCACGATGATGGAAATAGATGTTGACATGTGTTAATTGTGTCATATTAGCCTCTTTTTTTCGACTGTACTTTCCTATTAATGTCTACGTTCTTTTGAAGATAATCTTCAACCCTTTTACCTAATGTTTGTGTTTTCATAATTATTAGTCTTTATATAGTTTAACATGTCAGCTTTGAGTACGTTCGTTATTTGGAGGCTTGGGGTAACTTAGCAATAACTATTTTTAGTCTTATGTCTTAGGATTGAAAGTAACAAAAGCGAAAACACAAATATCAAATTTGTTATAAATATTTATTGATATACAGTTCGCGCAAGTTCACTAATTTTGACATCCAATTTAGTGTTGGGATCATCCGGTCCCAGGGTAAAAGGTATACGCTGCGCTACACTTTCATATCCTGGCTTACAACTTACAAGCCCACCAAAAACTTCACGAGGTGACCTATGACCTAGGAACTATCTTAAAATAGACAACAAATGACAGCGCTTATAAGTCGGCAACATTACGATAAGATTCGTAGCGTACAATGTATACCTTTTAGCGTGGGACAGGGTTGGGTTGTGATATAAGATATATTTAATCTTTGCATTGGTAATAAATACATCATCTAAATTTAAATACGGCCATATCATCGTCAATATCATATAGTCTTACGAAGGATCTTTGTCTTAAACGTAGTTTTTTTAAATTATTTCCTCCTTTTTTGTCAGTGCATTTGGTTCAACAATGATATAATAATAAAAACATTTATATTGCGCTAAATCCATGCTTAGCATGCTCTAAGCGTTACACATATTATTACCCTGAAGGAATTGTACTTTCAGGGTGCTACTAAGCGCTCCGCGAGACCGGATAGGTCCGTACCTTCCCGTGTTCAGGTAACCATTTAAACAGCTGGGTAGACTGAGTGTGATGTGGATGAATTGTCTTGCCCAAGGGTACAACACAGTGTGAGACCAAGGTCACAACTTTTTGGTGTCTCCACCGGGATTCACTGGCGTGAGAGGCAAGCACGCTAACCACTACACCACTCTGCTCCAAACAAGTGCACAAGTGCAAAATAATGACATGCTTATTCGCAAAAAGGAAGTCTCATGTGATCCTGTAATGGGGTTTCATTGACCTGGAGAAGGGCCTGTAGAACTGAATACCGTGTTTCCAAACACGCCCGCTAACTGTCCCTTTGCTGGCCTCATGATGGTCGGCCAATGCTGCCAATGGGGTCACAGTGACGACATGATTACGACAATGTAAAATACAGCGGTTTAAGTTTTTCTTTGATAGTACTGACCCTTGTTTTTTTTATTCTTGGTCTGTAAATGGTCAGGCCTGTATATATCCAACCACGCTGCAGCCAAGATATTGTGGTTTGGGCGCAGTCGAATATGCAAGCAACCTGGGTGTGTTGTGCTCCCAACTGCTGTGTACACATTTCCCTCTCTCGCTCTTGCACCTGCAGTCTTGGCATACAAAACTGTGGTCGTAACGACATTGGTACCTACCATGCTGATTGGTTGTTTTTATACCATTTGGTCCCTTCTTGTATTGACTTAGAGGTGCATTACATCTTGATGAAAAAAATGCTTCAAAGTCAATATTTGGGAAGGTAATACTTTTCACTGGGTTTATTCAAAGTTGTTTACAATTGATGTTGTTAAACAATAACATTCCCAATGGAAACACTAATTTGATATTTTGGAAACATATACTATTTTGGTATAGTTTCGTTTGCCCGTGAGTTTATATTTACACGAGTTGATAAAAGTTAATCAAGCAGATATCGCTTTATGGGCACAAGCGATGTCTCATCATAAAAATGATATTTTCCAAACACTTCATCGTTTAAAATGAAAAATGAACCAACTAGTAGTGATTTTGCTATATCAAATATAACAAAATGTGATGCGACATTTGATGATCTTATTTAAACAAACTAACAAGACTTCTATCTTAGCTTCAACTTCTTTGATTTCAACCTTAATTTTAGGAAATCGTATGAGCTGAATATGATCTTTGAATCATTATACTGGACTAACTTGTAACTGTTTTCTGTTCGCGTAAGTGCTTGTTAGCATCGCTGTATACCTACTCTTAATGATGTTGCCCTTTCAAGTCTTTCGCAATCTGGTTCTGCATTAAAACAATATATATGTATGGATGAAATTGATTTAGAAAAGCCTGTGGTGAATCATGCTTACCGTTTGCTTGCAAACATGTTTCTTGTAACATTATAGAAGCTGTTGAACTCCACGTTGTATAAGAGAATATTTGTGTTTGTCAAATAAAGGTTTCTGTTAACTGGATGTCATCGAACGTACGTGTACTTAACTCTGTCTGGTATAAGAGGATATGAGCATTACAGAGAGCTCTGAGTATATACACCCAAATACCAAGACCAGAGGAAAGAGTGAAAGCTCTCAAAGAAAGTATTTTAAGCATGAACATTTACGTCTTTCAATCACATGGATAAGTGGACATACTTGTTATGATTATTGGCCAGACCAAATCAGTATAAAGCAGAGTTTACTTACATTCAGTCCTTGTTGAAACGCACTCTACTTGATCATACCGCGTTGGTGTCTCCACAGAACATCATGAGTAATCCTGGTCAGACTGAGAATTGATTTTACTAATGAACTTATCTCACTATGTTATATAACAACATTCTGTAGACTAATTTTGACAATTATAGTAAGACTTTATGTAAAAGTTTAATGTAATAGATAACTTAACAGACGAACCCCGAGTATATAGTTGATAAAATAAATTGCTTAATGTAATGCCCCACACTATATACTTCAGCCAATTCCTTGAGAAAACTTAATTCGAAATTAAACAGATATTATGTTATTATATTGTTATGTTTTGTTTTTCTTGTGTTTTTGTGGATGTTTTTTTGGTGATAGGGGAGGCTTAATATACTTTTATATGCGTTACGTCTGCTTATTCACCAAAGGTTGTGTTTTGATGAAATATCACCTCCCTTTCTGTCCTCATGCGTCCAGCGATACTTAGTAAAGGCACGAGCGCAAGATAATTCATAAACTCCCATTCACCTAATGGATCAGTAATGGATCTGGGAAAGCAGGATTGATATCATGGCAAAGGTGAGATTAGCTTCGTTTAGAATACCCATAATGGAACATATTGGTAAGCGATTTTTGTAAGGAAATATACTGACATTTTTAGTAAAAATAAATATTCTGTAATCGTGCTAATTTATATAAGAAGTTAATTTATCTCGTTCAGTGCACGACACTATCAAGTTAATTATTTCATTTTTGTGTTCTTTTGAACGCAATGTGGTGATTAATCATTTTCACTACTCTTAATCTTAATTTGTATTGTGTTCGTCAGTTGATTACTAAACTTATCGAAATAATACATATCATGAATTTCTACTAAGACAATGAACTCTCTACTATGTTAGACACTGTTTGTATATACATGTATTTTCTATAGGCCTGTTGCATTTTAAGTGCAAATAAATATTGAACATCAATTTATAATGACAAGTATCACGCGATAATGACATGTTTTTTTAAATATCATTACCTCTAATAACTTTCCTTTTTATGATTTAATCGTTCACAGTAAATTTCGAGCCATCTATCGTCAAAAAAATTTCACCTTAGTCCCCAAGACGCAATAGACAACTGCTATGATATGTGTATGGTTTGTTGACATAAACATTCAGCACGTGTGTGATGATTTACTCTTGCATTTCAAAATTCAATAAATATTTATAAAAGTAATTAAAGTGTTAAGTATGATAAACCCTTTTGTATGCATGAAATCAAGATCATAAAAAGGAACTTGAGTTTTCTCTTAAAATATCAGGAATTGGCCCGCGTAGAGTTTGAAAAAAATGAAACAGTGTTCCAGTGAAAATAGATTAAACTACAGGCTTTATAGACTGAAAGTATAGATTGTATGTTGCGTTTACGCTTAATAAATTACTCAATTACGCTTTAGTAAGACTTGTCTACGCACATTTCGAACTACGAAATACGTTGGACACTATTGGCAGGGTAAGTGTGTTACAATTCTGTCAATATTTCGTGATAATGATGTGAAGGTATTTCAACTTCCTGTTGAACATATCAAAATGTCATTTCTTAGTGAACGTTTCAACATATCTACTTTAAGAACTTCCAGAATCTTGAACAAACGAAAAATCAATGAATTGCAATATTATACTCTCAGAATACACATGACGAAGTTCCAAACCATGACCTGACAAGCATAGACGCTTCTATACTTCATGGATTTAGTTTCTCTCGAGCTAAGTAGTTCCCTTCTCATATGAACACAGTTGAAATGATTCACTATGTTACATTGCCCATTGAACTCCCCGAAAGTCTCTAAAATAGACAAACCAATTACATTGTCAGATTCATCCGTCTGGGTCACTTCCTCGTAAATAAGGAAGTTGTTCTTGAAGTATTATAACGATGCAGACAGATAGTCATATCAGTATTTCATAGTTTCCCGATCTGCTACAGCATCACGTTGATTGAATGGAATTGAGGAATTTGAAGAGTTTTAGTCATTTTACAATCTCAGTGACTTGTCATCAGATTCTTTGCTATATTCGATCAAAGTCGAAAAACTCAGATTAGAATAGGCTTTTTTTTTTTTAAAAAGGATAAAATATTAATTATGATTCTTAAGCAAAAACGTATGATGCTGATGTATCACGATTTTGTTTATTGTTATTAATTGATTTTTAATCCTTGACGTCAGAGAAACCAGCGGTAATAAGAAGAAGCAGACAGTCTTCTTATTTTGCCTTGTTACATCTTGTTCAGTACAAGTAAGTTGGTAATGTTTTTCACTATAAATATATTGCTGATTATGAAGAAAAACGGAATGTTCATAATGAAAAAGTTCAACCTAATTCTAAAACGACATCATGACATGGATGATTATCTTCTTCATATATAAAAGTAACGTTTTGGTAAGCGTTCTTATACCGTTAAACCTCTCAAACAAGTTATCCGACACTGATTAACATACACATGTGCAATGTAAGAAAATAACGACGTCTGAGTGTACGCTTGCTGCTTCACATTCCACCTATAACGCCGTCGGTTTTTAACTTAAAATTGTTTGTTGCTTTTATTACATATACATCATTGCTTTAGGTGAATGATACGTTCATGCATACAATAGAATCTCTGAGAAATAAAGAAATAAAGAATATGCATCGTTTAATGAGTCCAGTATGTCCTAAAGTGACAGGAAAACTTATCAAGATGGGACGATGAAATAAAATATTTTAGAATGCATTTATTTTTTCAAAATATTTCAAAGATTTATCCGAAAAGGGTCATCGAACGAATTAAAGATTTACCCGCGTTAATATCAATTCCCCTCCGTCGGCAAATTATGCCGTTAAATATTTGTTATACCAAAATTAAGCACGCGCTTTCAATGAATAAACCAGAAATACAGGGGTTTCAGATTTGAAGAAAAACCACATTTTTATCATAGTTTTTCACATATTCAACAACTATTTTCAGATATTGCTAAAAGTAATATGATGTGCGCAGTTGAATGAACAAAGGAATGCAGAAATAATAGGGGGTCAACGAATGTATTTCATCACTGAGAGTACGTCGTTTCTTAATTTACCTACTTAAACGTAAAAACCCGACATCACGGTGTGTAAAACGTAAATTTGACGTCCTATCTTGTTATTATTATTCAATACGCTATCATTCTAAGAGTGCATAGCGATGAAACAACTATCGGTTAATCATACAACGCAATTTCAACAATTGATTTCATCACTAACTTGAGATATGTATGTAATTGGAACATCACACAGAGTAACATATTTACCCCGAATATAAGTGACGGTGACGTCATGCATCATGTCGTAAAATGACCGTTAAAAACGCGTAATGGTAAATCTAAGCAATTTCCGTTAATGTACAGATAACCCTTTCTCCTTAAATATATTGCACATATTTGAGACTTATTAACAACTATACATTGTTGTCGCTAAATATTTCCATAAGAGAGTACGATTTCTGGGTCCCATCTCTCCTAACCGTGTCACACTGGGCGTGCGTTCTCACGGCGTTCCTAATGGGTTCTAAAATTAAGCAAAACACGAGAGAAGCGCAGTAAAAGCTCATAGAACGTGTAAGGGTCGCAGTGGAAGCTCTCAAGGATCCACTGGGAACTCCAAGAACGAACAAGAACTCTGAACCTCTGCGTTTGTTCAAACAAATGAAGTGGTACGGGGTTTTGGCGAGAGCGCCAGGGGAACGCAGTGCAGTCACCGTGGCACCCTTACAGAAACTCCTTGGACGTATTAGAAACGCAGTTTGATTTTTTTTGGAACGAGTTGGAAACGTACTGCTTCTGTCTGAAAATGCATGGGGTTGCTACTACGCGCCCATTGCGTATCCATTGCGCTGTAACTACACTTTTACCGCGTCCCTACTAAGTTCAAAGTGTTTATAGGGGGTTCTCAACAGATTTGCACTACGCTCAATTTGCGCTCTCTGCTAGATATACCAATATTAAGTCCACATAAATCATGATAGCTACAGAGGAGACACCGTCTTGTCAATATGATGTTGTCTGTCTTACAGGCAATAGACTATTGAACCGTTTGAGCACGAATCTACCACTGAACACCGCGCCTGCGTAGTGGGGTATTTGTAAGAACGTAGGAGGAATTTGGTGTACAGTCACAGAACGCCATAGCAACTTGGTAAGAACGCATAGGAAAACCCATAAGGAACGTACATCTGAAACGAGTTAACTACTTCTTGATGTGAATAAAACGATGTTTTTCGGGTTCACACGGCGTTTTGAACGAACAAGGCCATTTTGAAGAACGCAGAGCAAACGCCATGAGAACGTTTTAACGCAGTGCAGTGATGACTGTCTTACAGGAAGCACATTTTCGTGATTGCATACATTTGTACTCAATCGTTTTTGGTAAAGAGCAGTTATCCTGCAAGTCATTGGCAACCGGTAGTTAAACTTAATGCAGGATGTTATAATATTGATTTTGGGTAATTTCATGTCTATAAGGTTTCGTTTAGATGCCCTTACTTAAAGTCATTTCGAGAAATATGAACATATTCTGAAAGTCTAGTTTTAAAATCACAGCATAAATTCATCAAAGAATGAAATATATAAACTTTACACCGCCTCACCAAAACGCCCCACTGTCAACTACACTTGAACCCATATACGTTTAACTTAGTTGATAATCTTGTTTTCTCGTTTCATCAGTATTTCGTGTGTGATGAAGTATGACATAGAACTATCAATAATCACGTAGACACTGACGTTGTACTGTTCATGATGCTTAGATTAGCAAGAAATGCTACTTCGACTGCAAATTATATACTTTGGATCAAACTATCGACTCTGATTTCTAATACATGTAGTTTCTAATGTCGCAGGATACTTTGTCTTGAACGGTACTGATCGAATGAGGTTAATTTGCTTTGAAACACTTTACTTATAGAATCCATCCCCGAATGCTCAGATCTATATTACATTGTGTTCATGTTAGGTTTGTTCAATTTAATATTTCGTAAGAGACAGAGACGTAGTGATAAAGCTTGATCAATAAAATAATAATTTAGCATGATACATATTATTTATGAGCCATCATTAGATACGATCAGATAATACAGTATGATGTCATTATGATAACATTGATCGTAAGAAAGACTAAGAAGCCAGAGACATAGAATCTGATGAATCAGCACTATTGCCTTCAGGGGTTAATTGGTTTGATTATCTTTGCATAAGTGATACGTGTCTGCTCCATAAGAAGACATAGATCATGTATGTCCCACAAGTATCAAATATGTAATGTTTAAATTATAAGTAGAATACTGTCCCTATGGATACTGCTTAACATTTTTTTCTTGCTACTACTATATATTTAATATATATTTTACATTCTTTTGGAAGTATTACCAAAGAACACTCCATTCCAACTGGTCAACCATGGCACTTTTGTAATAAATCCATTCAAATGCCATAACAAAAATGTCGCCATTTCGTCGGCTATGAATAACCAATGGAGAGCTGAACTCTTGGCCAATGCTCCTTTGCCAATGGTGATTTATCTTATGACACAAATGCTTAACCTAAAATCCGATTTTGGTCTTCTCCTCGAAATAAAATACAACAAGAACGCTTAAATGTTTTGTACAAACTCGTTAACCAATTGGGATTACGAATTGTAGATTAGCTGCCTCTGTGGCGCGTACATCTACATAGACCCTTTATCAAGCCTACAACGACCGCGGCGGCTACCAAAACATCGTTTTTCACCGTCTAGCTCATTCTATATAAAATGAACAGTCTACAAGTTATGGACGATGTACAACATTGTTGCAGCATCGTAACAAAAGAAAGCAATCAACCAATGAAGTCAGAAAACAATGTTATACAATAAAAAGACAAAAATATGTTTCTGTTTATTTGTTATAGATTCTAATAGGCTGAACTCTAGCCTAATAACGTATGACAAGATTAATATTAGTATTCCTATATCAGACTTAAATATTGAACAATAGCCTCTGCGAAATGAGAATTTCACTGAAAACCTAAATGTAGAAGTTAAAGGGGCTGTAGCACGTTTTTTGCAAATTTTATTTTTGTAAAGTTACCATTTATATTGATAGTTGATTTACATTTACTTTAGAGGGTAAACCATCTTATTACACAAATCAATTATCCGTAGTGGTGATAAAAATGTTGCGTATAAAGCAAAAATTGCATGGCGGCCATTTTAATGTGAACACCTTGATTATTTAGAATTAAAGAAACGATTCCCATGGCTTAACCAAACCATGTACACTAATTTTTAACTTGATTTTCCGAAGAAAGATGGGTGTTATTATTAGTGACATTATTTTTCAAATGTATTACATCAACTTATTTGAGCGTAAAAACGTACAACTGCCTGTTTAAAGTTAAAAAATTATGAACTACCGTCTCTAAATTACAGAAGGTTTCACGACACAGGCCCACTTGGGTAATGTCTAACTACATTCATATTTATATATTTTAGCCTTAACAAAATAGAGTCATGGGCTCTGTAGCTCATCAGAATTTCATTGATTTACTAGCTGAAGTTGAATATTTAAGTTATTTAAGTTATTGTTTTCAAGCAAAAGATAGGTTCTTAGATCATGACCACTGTGATCCCATTTGGGATCTACAATCTACAATTTAGAATCCCCATTTGCCAAGGAGTCTGCACACACCTTTTCAGCTATCTAGACCTATTGGAACCGAAGAAGAAGATGAAAATACGTTTTTAAGGATGTGACCCCTGTGACCCCATTTCGGGTCACGGACTCACGAAATCTACAATTGAGATTCCCCATTGGCCAAGGAGTCTGCACACAACTTGTCAGCTCTCTAGACCTTTTGGAACTGGAGGAGAAGATGAAAATAGGTTTTTAAGGATGTGACCCCTGTGACCCAATTTGGGGTCACGGGGTCACGAAATCTACAACTTAGAATCCCCATTGGCCAAGGAGTATGCACACAACTTTTCAGCTCTCTAGACATTTTTGAAATGGAGAAGAAGATGAAAAACAGGTTTTTAAGGATGTGACCCCTGTGACCCCATTTGGGGTTATGGGGTCACGAAATCTACAATTTAGAATCCCCATTGGTCAAGGAGTCTGCACACAACCTTTCAGCTCTCTAGATCTTTTGGAACTGGAGAAGAAGATGAAATAGGTTTATAAGAATGTGACCCCTGTGACCCCATTTGGGGTCATGGGGTCCCGAAATTGACAATTTAGAATCCCCATTGACCAAGGAATCTGCCAACAATTAACTTTTCAGCGCTCTAGACCTTTTGGAACTGAAAAGGAAGATGAAAATAGGTTTTTAAGGATGTGACCCCTGTGACCCCATTTGGGGTCACGGGGTCACGACATTTACAATTTAGAATCCCCATTGGCCAAGGAGTCTGCACATAAAATATCAGCTCTCTAGAGTCATTGGTTTCTGGAGAAGAAGTCGAAAAAGCGAAAAGTTTACAGACGGATGGACGGACGGACGGATGGACGGACGGACGCCGGACGCCATGCCATGCCATAAGCCCATCGGGCCTTTCAGGCGTGATGAGCTATTAAATGTATAATGCAAAAGGAAAGTTATTAATTTAAGTCAATAAGAAAATATGGAGCTCATATCTAAATCATTAGATGAATAACCTAATCGAAGTTCATTTCCTATAGGAAATTCTATATGCTAGTCACATAATACATAAATATGCACTCTATCTTGGAACATTCAAATTGGTCATTGCGTCCATATGACATATAATCCGCATTGTATTGAGAATTCTATTATCTACCATTGAATCGATCCTGTTCGTAGTGATTTCTTTAAATACAGATCTCCATCAGTGTCACAGTACTATAGAAATAATAAGTTGGTTTCCTCGTCAAGACAACCCGCTAAGTAATATGTCATACAAGCATTATATGCTGTCCTGTGGTAATTGCAATTTCAGAAACTATGAAAGATAGTTTTCAAGTGAAATGGGTTCTTTCACCATGTTCTGAGTTCATTCCGTTCATTACTAATGCACTTAGATGAGTGTAATGGTGAACTTGTATAATATACATTTATATTAATAATCACTTTATTATCACAAATACCATAACAATAACACAACTAGCGGACAGAGTCGGCTATACATCAAGCCAAATCATACTGAACAATAATTATTTAGCTTTATTATTGAACTAATCCACAATCGGTCACATTTATGTGTTGAGAATTGTATTTGGTATTCAAATCATTGATAATAAATGAACCTGTGCAAGATGATTGTTCCATATCCCAATATTTGTTGTGTTTCCATAGAAAAGAAATCACAATACATTGCCAAAAGGTAATCCTCCAAAATAAAATCCAGAAAACCTGAAACCCAAAAAGGCACATGAACATATGATAACTATGTCATTGAACTACATTTAGGTCGTATGATTTTTTAGTTTTGCTGTGGAAACACGTTTAAGGTGAGTTGTCATGGAAATGAGCAAAATCTGAATCCGAAGAAGAAAAAACATAAACGCAGATCTAAGTGATGATTGTTTCACATACAAAGTCTGTACTTCAGTTCTGCCCTGGAAACACAATTCTAAGAGAAGTTGGTATCTGGAAACGGGTAAAAGTAAAACCCGAAAAGGATGTTTACACTTCTTGAATAATACAGTTTTGCATGTTAAAATAAAATAAGATAATTTGATTATTTCTATACCTTCTTCAATCTCGTTGTGTCAGGGTATAATTATAAAGACTGAAAAGTCGGATCACATCGCACATCGCACATCGTTTAAGGCATGTATTTTACAGAATTAAATGAAAGTAAACTATTGATCATTATAATTAAACAAATGCTTTCTGTGAGGTGTTTCCCTATTTTAATTAATTTTACTTTGTTTGGATGTCCAGGAAATGCTTACTCCGTGTTATAAAGAGATCAACTATAATCAGTATCAGCAAGACGGGGGGGGTTAAGTGATGGAATGAGAGTAAGTTGGAAAACTGGCATGACAAATGGTTTGTAGAACCTAACATTATCTTCTTCCTAATCCACCTATCTTTAGATTCAGCTTTCTTCTATTTCTGTTTTTATAAAAGAAAACACTTCCTTTCTATCAAGTTAGATTATCTGAATTTTAAAACCAAGGTTTACGCGAAATACATGCCAAAGACCCGTGCCGTCAATAACAATCAAGTCATAAATCCAGAGTCATTAGGAGATGACATATCCCACCGGTCCCACATAAGTTGTAAAACACATCCTTGAATGGTAATGTATATATGTATAAAAAGTACCACTTCAGTTGTTGGGTAATACACATGCAGGGTGATATAATGAAGCGATTTGAAGTTCTACTTCACAAACGAACCTATTGAAATCTGACAATATCAAAAGCCACCACTTCTTTAAGTAGGTAAGACACATCAAAGTTTCAGGAAGACATGATTTCTATGGAAACGAAGTAAAATAAACTTTTCAGAAATCTAAAAAAATCAAACGTTCAAACTATCCCTGAACAAAGTCCAAATCCATCACGTTTCTATGGAAACGAAAAAAAGATTATTCAGATATCTGAAAATGTCAAAAGGCACCACTTCTGAAATTGGTAATACACATATATGGTGAGGTGTTTTCCAGATCTGCTCCGAATTTAAGGACAAGGCGGCGACTTTATCCCACGGTATAAACCTATCTCAGGATATCTCTGTACATTTTGTGGTAATATAACTACATTTCTTGTAATAACCTTTGAGCAGGTTTCACCACGAATTTTAAAGTTTTACTACGACTGGAGGTTTTACCAAACGTCGAAAGTTAACCTCATAGCAGGTTAATTTTCAACATTAAGTAAGACCTGAAATTTTACAATCTAATTGTAAGACCTTACTCCAAAATAACGTCAATCTCCTGTTCAGTTAGGTACTCAAACATTTCCCAAGTTTAAAATTTGCATAGTTGACAATGAGGGAATCGAACCCGCAAACATCCGATTTGTAGCCCAAGACTTATCCCACTAGACCACAGAAGATTGGTCATCATGAGATGGTTGTTTGTTGGTATCTATTCTGCTCCGCTCACAATATTGAGATATTTTATGTGCGCCTCAAACTTGGATCACGAAGGCTTGAAACACTAACACGATTGTTTTCATTGTTGTATTTAAAACACATGGTGGTATATACGTTAGAGAAAACCCTCGGGTGGGGTTTTGGAAGACATTTCAAAAACCTTCGGGTGGGGGAATAAAAAGTAAAACCTCGCAAGCTCGGTTTTACTTTACATTCCCCTCCACCCTCAGGTTTGTGAAATGTCTACCAAAACCCCACCCTCGTGTTTTCTCCCTGAGTTCTTTCATACCGGACAGATGAAAAGTGCGAATATATTAACAAAAAACAATACTACGCTGACGGGTAAAAGACACCTTTCCAAAATGATATGTTTTTCAGAAATATTAAATTAGCGTTTGACATGGACATAGATTTACCCACTGGAATCATGTATCTTCCTGAATATGGACTTAATCAAATGCGTTTCATGCGAAATGACATGCACGACCACCACAACCAAATCACCAAAACTGCATGTTAAACCCCAATGACTACCATACCAACTTGCCACAATTGACTGCTTTCTATGCTGCAGTTAGGTGCACGGCGAGACCACATGTTTCGTAGCATCGACTGCGCAAAAACACCAACAGAAAACTTTGCTGTCACGACGGGGTGGTGACAAACAGGACAGAAAAAAACCAAACACCCAACGAAGATTAGCTCCACCACCAAACAACTGCCAAATCATTGCGTCATCGATAATAATAGCCTCACTTCCACAGGACAAAAAGTGGTGGAATCCGCTTGCCGGATCCTTCCGGATTCTTCAGGATCCGCCAATATTTGGGAGAATCCGGAAGGATCCGGCAAATGGATTCCACCACTTTTTGTCCTGTCTTCTTGAGGATCGCAAGTCGTCTCTGGGAAGATGATGGTATTCTAGGCAACCGCTTCACTCGCTGGGCGACTCTAGGTCAGAGCAATATCTACACATAAAGCACCACGGGGACATCCTTACTGTAACTAGTATCAACGTCTTGCAAGATTGTCATCATTTAATATAAAATCACAGATATCTGTGTGAACCGCAAACCTTTGAAACAACCATTGGAGCATCAAAAGATGGCATATGTTTTTTTCAAGCAGTGAAACTTAGAATCAAGATATGGAAATTACTACCAAGTAGAACTAATCAAACAGCACTGTGGATTTGCTGCAGTATATGGAATCCACATAGTACATTCTAGCAAAGTAAGAACACACGGTATGATATCGACACGTACACGCATGTTGCTATCAGTCCACCAACCACGAGCACCGAATTAGCACTCCTCATTTTAGCATTTGAAATCAAATTTGGTCAAATTTGGTCAAATTTGGTCAACCATGATGACAAATTATAAAAAAAGGTTTTCAATATTAAAGGAATCCAGTCGACTCTCCCGTCAATACTACTAACAGTCGTGAGATAAGTTAAATACTTTTTCAAGGGGCGTTTAAACCCAACTCACCTCAACTCAATATTAAAGGACGACAACAAGGTTAACCTTACGTTACGGCTGTTTTTGTTTTGCAGCAACGACCGCCTGACCCAGTAAAGTTCTAAGCATGTATATCAAGTAAGTTCATTATGCTGTTGGCAGAGCAAAGTGTTCATTCAGTTAGATTGCTCCGTCATTTAATTCCTGCATTGTTGAAAAGAATATATTTTGGTTTAACTTTGTGGATAATTTATTATAGACAATTATTGTTTCAGGTTAATATACATGTACATACACAGGACCAAAAAGGCTGGAATCTCCAGATCCCACCGGATGCATCCCATGCAGATGCAGCAGGATCCGGAAGGATCTGGCAAGGCGGTTTCTACCTCTTTTGTCCTGTGATATTGTGTGTTCTCCACATATTGTGTGTTACTATTTCCATTCCTAGCCTGCAACGAGTCTTTCAAACAATGTGTCTATCTAATTTTGCCACATTATGTGTACATGCCAAGGGAAAACATTACCCATGATGTCACTCAAACTTCAGTTGCATTTTAACTTCTTAGTCAGTATTTATACTGATTCTTTCAGTCGCTTTTACTCCAGTGTATTTGCTGTACTAAACTAGTTACATGAAAGTAAATAATACATGCCATGAGCAAGTTCATTATTTAACAAACATAATTGTTAAAGGAAAGATACTCATGTCCACAGTAGCTGATTTCATCAAATTAATGTACATTAAGGATACATTTTTCGTTTTTCCGATATCTTATTGATATATCTTCTTATTTTCTTATCTCTAGACATTGTTCACACAATTGTAAAATGTTTTTCTGTTCTGATTTGCTCCCTTAATTTAGAATCCACTGTAACACCAAAGACATTTTGTTATAGTTTCGTTTACCCGTCAGCTTATTTGGTTTAGGTTAAAATAACTTAATTTTAACAACTAGGTCACTACTTCCGGGTCTCACCTGACGCATGCTTTCTCGTGCACATTCGAAAAATACCCATCCCCCCTGCCCCCGTTATAACCTTATTATCTTTTTGTTCATATTAATGCAGCATTGGAGTTTTTATTTCAATTACATGTATTATTATTACAACTTAGTGGTTTTAGCTATAAGTGCATTACAATGTGCCATTTAAGGATTGTTTTACATGTTTTGTGCCTCTATCGAAGTATAACAGCAACAAATTGTATAACATCGCGTAGCGTAGAGGAGCGATCTTATACAAAATTTGTTGCTGTTATACTTCGATAGAGGCACAAAACATGTAAAACAATCCTTATAATTACAAAATCAACAGGTTTTTCTTTAAATATTTACACAAATCTAATATATTTGTAATTTATCACGAGAAACAACGGCTTGTTACACGCAATGATACATGGCTGAATCAAAATTGAGGAATCCTTCATCTAAAACGGCAGAAGATTTAATTTCGTTTTCCCCAACATTCACATGCTTACAATCAGAGTTCGTTTACTTTACATTCCGGATTTTTAGATTAACCCTCATTAGCATATCACGCGACGTTCAAACATGGCTGCTGTTAGAGAAGCGCTGTGAGTGAACAAGCTCGGGGACTTGTATCTATCAAAATTAAGTGTTCCCGGTGAAGTTAATTGTCTCATTCGGAAAAGAAATGTATATTCCAGTTATAGGTGTAGGTGTGAAGACGAAATGACATATGTATTTCATATTTTGCATCAAAACGTGACGCTCAGTTGTAAGAACCGGCAGACCCGACCGTTTGTTCGAATGGATTGTGACGTCACAAGGTACGAATGCACGAGGTATGGTAGCACATTTTATCTGCATTCATCGAGAAATGGCAGCAGGTTTTTGAGAGCTTTCGTCCAATCAGAAACGCGGAAATTAGTGTAACAGAACCATTTTGTAATTATATCGTATTTTTTCCTGTGCTTTGATTTCAATTTCTAATAGTAATGTTTTAGGAAATAAATTTATTTGGCCCGATCCCTTGAGATTTTGTTGTTAACTAGACTAAGTATTCTACAACATACTACTTGTGATGGTAATTTACTTTGCGGTCATTTCAGAACACATTACTGACCGACAGGTCAGAGGTAGTTTCCGATACCAGACAGATATGTTAATGTCAATGAATTATTCATCTAAATGGATCCAGCTTAAGAATGATTCCTTGGGTTTTATTCTACTACCTATTTCTTTCAAGGCAATTTGAATGTCTCAAGCCTAATGATAATGAACTATGGTCAACTAAAAACGACACGTAACTTAAATATCATAATTGAGCGTTCATGTGTGACGCAAATAAATTATTCAACAGCTGTCTCGAATATGTAATTTAACCACCGAAATATCTTTTCTTTTTTTCATGTTTTATACATACAGTGTATACGTCGGTTGGTAGATATCGGGAGAGGGTTCTCCACGTTAAACGAGTACATGATGTTACATTCTCTGTTGAGCCAGGACCAATAACATTTAACTCTGTACCGTTTAATTTGTGCATATAGGTACTATTTGTGGTAATGAACAAAGCGATGGCTACCAGACAACTACTTAATTATTTATTCTAATTATTAGCAAGAGCATTTTGAAAGTCACAGTTCCTTTGAAAGAGTGAAGCAATTAAGCAGTGGAGGTCAAAACAATGTCATGGGTTACAAAGCAAAACTGAGCTCACCTACCACACCTGCTTGTAGTTGGACCGCCATCTAACTAATTAGTTTTTCATTCTCAATTATACATTGAGTGCAAGGATTGTAAAAACATGCTAGATTTCAAACACTTTGAGTTCGCTAAAATAAACGAGATTATTCCGAAAATAGGTAATTCCTATCTAAATTAATTTAGATCGACTATCCTATATTATGGTTATACAGTCACGGTATAACCTTTTACAAAACAAACCCTCTGTTGATCTAAATTTATTTGGGTTGAGGTAATTCAGACAAACTAAGGTGAACGCCAAGGCAAAAGTTAGCACAGCTACCGTCCCAAACAGTAGGATATCAACCTGAACAGACATTCTTTAAATCGGCAGTTAATAATGTCACTGGATGACAATAACTGTCAATGGACATCACATCACAACATTAGTGATTGCCATATCAAATTTGAATTTCAAAACAAACTGAGGGAATGTGGCCCGTAGTTGGTCTACATTTCCAAATATGTTGGCCCCCTGGAGTTGTAACTCCTAACAGGCAAACACCAACACCGTATTTACATTTTAAATTTCCAAGTACTCTACATTCGAGTTCTGCTCTTGAAACGAATAAAGTCGGGATATCGACCAATCCGCATTATGGTCCAATGGATTCACAGGTGCCAAACCCTAAATATACACTTACATAAAGAAGGTAAGAAACTGTTCGCCATCTTGAATCTTGCCATAGGACCGGATTGGATCAGTCTACGAATATTACAAAGCGTATTTGAGCCAGCAAACCAGTTTAACAATTTCCGGTCCTATGGCAAGATTAAAGATATCGGACAGTGTCCATTGCTTTTATTTGATTGGTAGTGTAATTTGAGGTTCATTGTTAAACAAAACGGAAAGTGTTGAGTTTCTTAAAGTGATGCAGCCTTCGACGTAAGGCTTTCGAAAACATAACATGTTAGCAACAAATTTTGAAATGGTATGACATGTTATGTATAACATGGTCCTTTGGGAAAAGTAGCTTACAGAACGGGAAGTAATCCGACACATGTCACAGGAACGGAAGAGTCTGGTGACACTATATTAATGAATAATTCATTTACAATATACGTACATACAACCAGATTTAAAGATTTTTTCATTAGCTACTTTAATTTAACAAAAGCAATATTGCAAAATAGAACATCATCCTGTTATTTAATTGTATGCAAACGCTACAGCGAGTCGCGGTCCGCCCGCCCGTGTGTCTGAAACCGTTTCCGGAGCATAACTGGAATGCTTTATGACCTCTCTAACATCCTACAATACCACACCCTTTGAAAATGAAGGCATTCCAACGGTGCGTATTACAGAGCGTGTCTCTGGTGATGTTGTGCAATTATATAGCTTACAACTACATATGCTAACAGATGTATTATTCGGTCCAATAATAGGGAAAAACCTGACTATTTGGGTTTCTGGGGCATACATTGGTGCCCCCAAAAATGGAAATTAAGACAAAAAACACACACTCAATTTCTCGTCTTTCTTCCGTTACTTGGATCATAACTCGAAACCAATATGACTCGGAATTTTTGGTACTTGGTATGTGTATAACATTTGGTGTGGTGGTGTGTCTGTTTTAGAGGTTACAACTTTATGAAAAATTTCCGACTTCGTTTTCTGAAACTTACAACGTGGATGTGTTGTGACTTTTAGGGGTTACAAATCCAGCCTGCAATCCATTGAAAGTTATCAACATTCATTGATATGCCAGACTGCATATGCTTTCAAAATAATTAACGGATGTGAAGGCGGTCAGACTACAGTAATGGGTATGTTAACTGTGCTCTGATTTGAATTTCTATTTTAGAATGAACGGTATGTTTGAGTTAAATGCAACTCATGAAATAGTTCCTGCTGCGTAATTAACTCCCTTTTTGAAAGGAGCTTCACTGTCAAACTTCTCTGCAAACAATGCGAACAAGAGTGCTCTGAGAACACAGTAACCAACGAGGTTTGTCCTTCTGATAAACAAACTATCCAATAAACAAGCAGTTTGAATCTAAGGGTTATTTACACAGAAACTCGATATCGTAAGTAAAATGTAGGTAAAACGTATTGACTGCGGTCTAACGTTCACGGGAGAGGTTTTTGTGGTCGATTTTCGAGTTTCTAGACCTATTAAACTTATGATAGGGGTGACATATGGTGAAAATCAGCCGGGTTTTGCGGAGAAATGTATAAGTGATAGGTACGTACGTTCATTTTGGAATGTCACCATTTTTTAGCGTAAATATTGACCTTATGTTGAATGGACCCTTAGATCGACAATATGGCTGCCCTTGCTCCTTTACTCTGTTATATATGGGGTAGGTTTTTTACCTACGTTTTACCTACAGTTTACCTACGATATTGAGTTCCTGTGTTTAATTACGAAAGATCAGATTATCATCTCGATATCTATTTAACATGACCAGTTAGACAATTATAACTCCGTTTAAAGGATCTGGTGATGCGAGATGACATGTCAAATATCAAAGGCCTACCACTGATCAGTCAGACAGTATGACATGTCCAATTTTTTCAGAAAAATCATTCAACAAGAAGGACAAGGTCACGAGGTCAAACGTTATATGGTGACATGGAAAACATGTCATTGTCAAAGTGTTATGCTGACGAATATCAAGGTCAAGGTTAAGTTAAACCAAATATAGTTTTTCATCAAGGTCAAGCTAATAATGTAAATGTCAACTGAAACGCATATCAAGTTTCACAGACATAGAGGATAGTTTGTGTTTTCAGTGTGATATCACTTACTTTTCATCGAGTGACGGGGTAAAGCCGATATATTTTCGAGTGTCGTAGCCACGATTGAAACTCGTCTTCACCCCGTCACGAGATAAGAGATACGTGATATCGCACTAAAAACACAAAATATTATATGCCTCTGTGGTCGAAAATATGGTGTTTTACGTCCAAAAGTGCTTCAATTGAGCGAGTTCTGGCGGCGTCGATTGTAAACGTGACGTCATACCACTGTACACATGACGTCATCCCCTCTGTGATATTTCACTGTGTTGAGAAAGTGATATCAAACTGCAGTGATGAGAATAAACACTTATTGACTTCAAGTGAGGTTGATCCAATGATTTATCGACCTTGGACACGTGATATTTGTCATGATAAGTACACTCGTAATAATAGCCGCTCCCGAATCTCGGGAAGTCTCGTCACTAACTGCTCCCTAACGGTTGTAGCTACAATGTCCGCCATACTGCCATGGCCAGCTATGATGTATTCCACCATCTCCGATGATTAAACTATGTGTAACTGAAGTCTAAGACTATTGTATTATCAACCTTTGGATAAAACAAACTAATCCATAGGTAATTGTGTGGTCGTATGTTCGTCACCACAGATGTGCGGAGAAATTGAGTTTAATGTTATTTTTTCTGACTCAACATAGAGTGTACGATCATGTACATTTACACACTCATTTCACCTAGGGGACATTCTTATATTGAATCACCAACCGATGTATACACTGTTGGTATTGCTCACGAAATAATGAATAAATGTGAAGTTATTTATTTACTTAAGGGATAAGCCAATACCATTTTTAATATACATGTACCGTCTAAACTTCAAGTTTGAACTTTTAGCATTACACAAACAGAACCATAAGTGAAATTGTATATTAGTAAGATGATGACTATAACAGACAATGTTCAGTTAGTATTTCAGTCCAGCGGCTATTACAATCAAGAGTTCCATTCAGTACACCTCGATATTGACTTCAGCAACTATACACAACGAACAAAGTTAAGCACCCCTTGATATTTTCATATAGCTGAATGTCAGAAACAAGTAAGCTCGGCTATGACCCTAAATTAACTGAGATTATTTTTTCTTCAGATTGCCATCTGGCAAGACAGAAACGCAATAATATGTAGTTGTTATCATTATTTATTAGCGATGTGGTCATGTCATGTTTTTACCATGAAACAATGTCCACAAAAGTATTGAGCTGCAAGTGAAACAAAACACATTCGCATTAGTATTGTCACTTCTAAATGTTCTCTGTAGACCTTAGTGTACATGTTCAATAACAATGATCAGTATCTGGTAGGACCGCCACGTACCCGGATGACACACTTCACCCTACGTCTCATGCCTCCAGTCTGACGTCGGATCTGTTCTTATGTCAATAACATCCACCCAGCGTGCAGAGCTGCCTCCAACTCATGTACATTCTGTACTGGAGGGTTCCGAGCCTGGAGCCTGGAGCCTGGAGCCTGGAGCCTAGAATATCCCACACATTGGCGTTGTCGTCCATGTACTGTGGTCGTGTAGCAAGTGCATGGTTAACGAAATGAGGAACAACGACCGGCTGTAGCACGTCCCGGATGTATTGAGCTCCCGTTAAGTTGCCCCTGATGGTGACCAAATCCAGCTTGCAGTCATGATACAGAGCCACCCCCATACGCAAAAGATGGCTTGATGTTCCTGGGGGTATAAGCTGTATTCTTCTGTCTCCAAACACGTGCACGTCCATCAGTAACATGGATAAAATCGACTCTTGTCAGACCAATGGATTTTCCGCCGGGTCCTCAGACCTTAGACGGTCCATTGCACTTCCTGTCGGCGCATGCTTCCGGACTAAACGACTAACAACAGTGAAATGGTAGCCCAGATTTCGCCCTATCGCCTTTAAGGATATTCCTGCAGAGTGCATACCAATAGTTTGATTTCTGAGATCCATTGACAATCGTCTTCGTGCCATGTTCAATAGATATGCTTGAATGGCTATGGAAAGCATCGTTAAATACCACCAAATGCAGTTGGACCATACAGCTTTTTGTGATCTTCGCGCGTAGCATGTTGCACGTGCATGCTCCGAAGGTGTAAGCGCGACTGTCACGCATCACTGATGGAACGTATCGCACAAACACAACTCTTCTCATAAATGAACCTTGTTTAACTATTTAAAATATTCTCGAAAAGATATCATCACAAATAGCAGGGAGTGCTTAACTTTTGTTTTTGTGTATACAATAATCGTTTACGTACATGTCCATTGGTGTCTCTTATTGAACACTTTATTGAAAGCAAGTACGGGTGAAATATGACGAGTCGGTTCACAGTCGTACAGTATCAAAGCAATTCGAAGCTCTCACAACCGACGAGATGGTGATGCTGCCCCCTGGGGATGGTGAGACTTAACATAAGCCGAAACCTGCCACATTTCACGCAATACACGATACGCAACTGCATACCAAGTATAGTAAATTCTATAAGAATATTTTTATGATTATAGGGGAAAAGGAAAAATAAAAGTACTGCATCGTCCACCTTGAATACCTTGTGTGTTTTACATATGGTAGACAACCGAGTTACTACAAAATTGCCTTTAGTTATCCAATCAAGCCGCGGTTCTACGGATACCAATAATCCGAATTTCGATTGTATACTAGCAAACACACATTAATAAAACTTTTATTTAAATTTGTGTTGACATTTCGCAATGGGATTTGAAATGCAACTCAGAGCCAAACTAACGTCGACAGCCTTCCTACATGTTTTTATAAAATAGTTCAGCAAGTCCATTATCTTCTGGTTAATGTTCAACCCAATTATTCATTGCCAACATGTTTCGAAATTCAAATCCATCAAAAGATCTGTCAAGTGTGTGAAAGTGTTAATATTTACAATATTATATTTAGAATTGTGAAAACGTCACAGCTACATGTAATGACTTAAACTGAACAACATGTTTACAACGTACAGGTTACACGTTAGTTACAAGTATATGACAAATATGACATGGCGGGATATCTATTTCCACCTGAAATAAGTTGTCTTCTCACGAAGTGAAATGTTGTGAAGAATGAGATTTAAGAAGGTAGCTGGGGTGAGTTAGAGCAATGTTCAAAGGTAAAGGAAGGTAATGAGATTGAAGAAAGTAGTTAGGGGTAGTTACATAATGTTTTTGCAAAATGTTTAAACGTGGTCGAGTTTCCCCATGTATTCTTCTTTGAATTATAATGTTGTATTGGTCATATATCTGCTATAATGTAACTATCAATTCATGAATGTATATGGGATTTGGCTTACTTAAGATATCATTTTCTGTGTGCACTTTAAAATCCAGTATACTTTACTATGCATACATTTGATATATGTTCTTATTGGTTGAAAACTTGACACATGCACTATAGGGCTCATAATGAGGTCCTCTTCTAGACAAGCACATAGTTCCTGAATTATCTCTTCTGCTTGGAAGTTATTTCGACCCATTTGGAGTATTTGACTTTGTATTAATGACCACTCCACACTGAAGCATACATGTATATACATGAATATTTTGAAGGTGAGGCGAGGTGAGTTGGGGTTTAACGCCGCTTTCAAGAGTATTTCACTTATATCGCGGCTGCTAGTATTATGGCAGGGAGAAACCCCGCAACGCCATGTGGTTATGCATTGCGGTGAAACCTGTAAGCTTCGACTGGAACTAGCGAACCATGGGTGGTACAACCCTGAAAGTCAGTGCAGCATTGCACCCAAACCTGGCGGGATTCGAACCTCTTGATCCGAAGCCGTACACGCTAACCACTGCGCTATCCCGCCCCTAATATTTTGAAATTTTGAAAAGAAACCAGAAACAATAACACTGGTTTCGATATGGACATCAATCGATGGGGGTAATGTCAAGAACCTTGTCAATTAATAAACATTATTTTAAAGAGTTGCTTCTCGTTAAATTTGTGTGTGGTTGAACAAAATCGTACAATGTGATACTTTTGATTCTTCTCATGTGTGGACACTTGAAATGAGAAACTATTTTATCCGCCGTACTTAAACAGTTGTTGGGTAGGTGAAAATTTTGTCGTGAATTTATGAGACAACCCAGTCTCTGATATAAATGATAAACACAGATATAATCATTCTTTGGTCAAATGGACAGATATTAAAATCGTTTCAATCGGAAATCGAGTTGATAGTTACTAAACACTCACTGAACAATTGCATGTAATAATGGAAACATGTGCTATTCTCGACTACGAGAACGCGTATGTGGCTTGATGGCATATTTTAGAAACTATAAATATTTGGTATCTCTGGCAAACTGTGGAGACTCCGTTTATCTTATGTCTATGAAATCCTTTTTGGCTTTTTAGTTAAAAAGCCAATTTCTTGCTAAACAAGGTGTTGGACAAGGCCATGTCATATCGGCATGGCTGTTTTCACTGTTTATACATGGTTTATTATATGGTAAAACAGTTGTGAATCTTGCCTTGCATATTGTAAGCCGATGACACTCACGAAGGCCTAAATTCCTTAAAATTATGTTCAATAACGCATTGTTTAGTGATAATATCAACCCCCTCAACCATAAAAGAAAAACGGCCGCTGCCATGATATAATAAAAAAAAAGAAAATTCGATTAAATCACGTTCATGTCATTCTCGAGTTCTCTTTTTCATTTACTGTCCTGTTTTTCTCCTGCCAAGATTAGTTTGTGCTATCTCCAAAGGGAAGCCTACATAAAATTAATAAAAACGGGAGTTGCAAGCATGGTTTATGGTTAGGTTTGTAATCACAATGTGACTTCAGAATGTTGGCCTTTCTTCGGAATGCCTTGACATTTCAGAATTGAACTTTCATGGTAAATGGTTTCGTCTTACAACATATGTTCCACTACTCACTGCACAAATACAGTTAGAACATCAGCAATTTTAGGAACTTTGTCATGTAATTCCATCCCCTTAACACATCGATAAGTTATCGCTAGAACATGATGCTCTCTCAGCCTGTCGTTATGTGTGGTCACACCAGTGCAAGCGCACCAATGTAAGTGCACCAGTGTAAGCACACCAGTCGAAGCGCACCATTGTAAGAGCATCAGTTTAATCGCATCAGTGTAAAAGCACTAATGTGAGAACACAGTGGGTATGAATAACTCTTGTTGTAAGGTCATAGACAACTCCTGAAATATAACATATATTAACATAATGCATGAATGTAGCACATTGATTCATTAGAAGACGCATTCAAATAGGACCCCAAGCTAAACATGCCATATAGATACGTTTGTCAAGTTATGAAGTCGATAAATCAAGGGGAGTTTGTGTACTACATATGTATGATTGGCAATGCTTCGTATTTAGTCCAATCAATTCTTTGGACACAGAGATGGATTGAAACACAAAGACAGAAACTGGATTTCAACTGTGTGCTCTTTATACTATTCCATTTTTGGTTTGTCGGTTTTGATTCAAGAAATGTATCTTTATATTGAAATACTGTGATTGGTTTATTAAGTTCACGACCTTTTGAAACTTGATTAACGATTAAGGACATACCCAACACTAGCCATCTGCAAAGTATGGTGCTCGTCGTAATTAGATGGGAATAAACTGATGTCCATTTACGTAATGTATCTAAACTTGTAGCAAGCAATGAACAACTGTGAACTGACTATGTTTATCCAAATGATGAGTCACTTGGTTCAGATTCATTTCCTTCAATTATCAAACTGTTACATGTAATTCCCGATGAGTTGCTTTGACAATGATTTAAAACTATTTTAAACTTTTTATTTATTATTATTATTTTCTATGTAAATGTCTGAGTAACTATTAACATTCTCGATGCCATATTCAATCAACTCTGGTAGCTTCAATGTAACGATTCTGTGATTTAGATGACATAGATTAATATTAATAAAAATATCGTCTCTCTCACATATCTCACTAAGATTTATCCTTAGGTGATCAGATAACAGATCTCTCACAAATTGAATGTCCTTGGAAAAATTGCGAAAAAGTTTGCAAATTATATCCACTTGACAGATCAAATTTCAAGTGCTATCTGAAGGGAGGGACAGTACGTTGAATAGAAGGAACGCATTCTGAGAAGATTAGTTCTAATTTTCTGCTTGACAATCGTTTAAATAAGGGCAAATCGTTTACTATATTTAACATTAAAAAATGTACACTCAGTTACTTTTACAATCCTCTTTTGCAGATTTTGATTTCAAAACCTTGCCTTCATCTCATAGGGAACTTATCGATCGCATTCGTATCTCCGACCATCAATTCTTGTTGTGGGGTTGTCATAAATACAGATGAAGCTCTAGTGTGTGCCCCGATATAAGTTTTCTCATCTTAAAGTTATATCTGCAGCGCACAATCCAACTTTCCTTTTTGTTACGAAAAGACGTCATACATACACACACACATTTTATCACTTCAAATTTAAGTTTGTCAGCTAATCATGTAACTTTAATTTAACACATTATCAACCTAAGAAGCGTACGTAATTTGAATAACAAACACAATAACAAATTTACCGCGAATATAGGTGACGACAACGGCATGCGGGATGTCGTAAAGTGACCGTTAAAAGGCGTTATCAATATTTAAGCGTTTTCTGTCAGTGTACGGATAATCATATGACCAAACAAAATTGATTCATATATTTTCAAATTTATTTACAACAATACATTGTTGTCGCAAAATATTGTCGTAAATTGGTCTGATTTCTGGTTATCGTCTCAATTGACTTTCCTGGAGACATATACTCGGATAGATTTCTCAACCAGAAGTATTTTGTTTCCCTTTAGCCAATTAATACTTCGCGATGGGAATTAATTGGTGTCATACAAAGGACACGAAGTATAGAACTAATTATACAAAATAGATTCACACGTATTGAGTTTATATCGGGTTTAAGGTATATTCAAAGATTATTTCACTTTTATCTCCGTAGCGAGGGTTACTGTAGGGAGAACGCGGTAATACAGTT
Source organism: Gibbula magus (assembly GCA_936450465.1). Classification (NCBI taxonomy): domain Eukaryota; kingdom Metazoa; phylum Mollusca; class Gastropoda; order Trochida; family Trochidae; genus Gibbula; species Gibbula magus. The sequence continues at coordinate 1,615,249 of OW388305.1, forward strand.
ATTATTAACTATTAAGCACATGTCGCATACAGCTGGCTCGCGAACCACGGGTTGTATTGTCCTGAATTTAAAACCAATACAGCACCAATAAAATTTAATATTTGTATAGATTAGTTATCCCCACCGAAGTTGGCATATGACAGTTATTCGAACCCGGTAGATTCATCCAGGGGTGCCTACATGTTCAGATTGTGATATACCCTAGATGGTGCACAATAACCCCCGGGTTCCTTATCCTCTAAATAAGCAGTTTACATTTAAGGGTAATTTAATGACCTATCACAAATAAATAACCAAGTCAAATAAAAATCAGGAAGCCAAGCGCTTTAAGTCAAGGGCCATAATTCTGAAAACATTAATCCGATCGGTTCCAAAAAAACACATGCGTATCACCGATGTATATATTTAAAGCATTTGTAAAGTTTCAGAAAGGTTTATAAACAAATGTGCGAGCTGCTAATTTGAGAACACAGGTACTGTCAGTCTGAAATCGGAAAGCTGAGCGTTCTTATTCAAGGGCAGTAACTCAGGAAAAATTAATCCGATCGGTCCCAAAACGGCACATGCCTATCATCGATGTGTATCCAAAGCATGTGTAAAGTTTTAGAAAAAAATATCAAAAACTCTGGGAGGAGTTGATTTCAGAACACAAGTACCGTTTTCGGGACGTACGTACGGACGGACGGTCAGACGGGCTGCGCCCCAACATAAACCCCCTTGGGTTTCATCCGGGGGTTAACAAGGGGAGAATGTCATATGAATGATGTTTCCTTATTTGTAGCACAAAATGACAGGTCTCAAAACCATAACAACAGAATCCATCTCGCAATCTGTATTTGTACATTCATTTGAAAAGAAACAAATAAATTACATGCTTTTGGCGTTATTGACTTAATTATTTAATTCTCATCTCTTTCGAGTGATGCAAGGAGATAATCTATTTTGAAACATCAAGTAAATCCCGTGACTCCAGACGGCTATTAGCTGGTCTATATATACCAGTACCTAGGATGGACACAAGTGAATATGAACATAGGCGATGTTTAAAATGAAATACAATGACATAGACTACAGTACGTCGACATTGTCTAAATGCAAACAGAACTAGTTTTCCTTCTCATCAATATGGAATTCAAGCATCAGTTTATATTTGAATATCATTTAATTAATGCGAAATTCGATGCATTTGTTCATCATTTCTTTACTCGTACAATTAGGGAAACTTGATCGCAGTTTAATATTTACTCATGACGTCAAAATGCATGGTAATGATAACTGGCATATCTGACGTTGAGTGTTATGTGCAATTAATTATGTAACAAATTTTGAAAAACATCGTAGAAGGAAGAAATAGACTATCAAAAACGTGCATACCCTTATTGATGGTCGTATGGTGCTTATGTGGACATATTAATCCGTGATGATTTTAAAAATGTAAATACTCATTCATCATGTATTCATTAATCAAAGGTGTTATTACGATCAATTCAAACTACAGAAGTCCGGTTCCACAGCAGTATACCCATACGACTTATTTACTTTATTCAGTTCCACAGCAGTATACCCATACAACTTATTTACTTTATTCAGTTCCACAGCAGTATACCCATACGACTTATTTACTTTATTCAGTTCCACAGCAGTATACCCATACAACTTATTTACTTTATTCAGTTCCACAGCAGTATACCCATACAACTTATTTACTTTATTCAGTTCCACAGCAGTATACCCATACAACTTATTTACTTTATTCAGTTCCACAGCAGTATACCCATACAACTTATTTACTTTATTCAGTTCCACAGCAGTATACCCATACAACTTATTTACTTTATTCAGTTCCACAGCAGTATACCCATACAACTTATTTACTTTATTCAGTTCCACAGCAGTATACCCATACAACTTATTTACTTTATTCAGTTCCACAGCAGTATACCCATACAACTTATTTACTTTATTCAGTTCCTTAGCAGTATACCCATACAACTTATTTACTTTATTCAGTTCCACAGCAGTATACCCATACAACTTATTTACTTTATTCAGTTCCACAGCAGTATACCCATACAACGTATTTACTTTATTCAGTTCCACAGCAGTATACCCATACAACTTATTTACTTTATTAAGTTCCCCAGCAGTATACCCATACAACTTATTTACTTTATTCAGTTCCACAGCAGTATAAACATACAACTTATTTACTTTATTCAGTTCCACAGCAGTATACCCATACAACTTATTTATTTTATTCAGTTCCACAGCAGTATACCCATACAACTTATTTACTTTATTCAGTTCCACAGCAGTATACCCATACAACTTATTTACTTTATTCAGTTCCACAGCAGTATACCCATACAACTTATTTACTTTATTCAGTTCCACAGCAGTATACCCATACAACTTATTTACTTTATTCAGTTCCACAGCAGTATACCCATACAACTTATTTACTTTATTCAGTTCCACAGCAGTATACCCATACAACTTATTTACTTTATTCAGTTCCACAGCAGTATACCCATACAACGTATTTACTTTATTCAGTTCCACAGCAGTATACCCATACAACTTATTTACTTTATTCAGTTCCACAGCAGTATACCCATACAACGTATTTACTTTATTCAGTTCCACAGCAGTATACCCATACAACTTATTTACTTTATTCAGTTCCACAGCAGTATACCCATACAACTTATTTACTTTATTCAGTTCCACAGCAGTATACCCATACAACTTATTTACTTTATTCAGTTCCACAGCAGTATACCCATACAACTTATTTACTTTATTCAGTTCCACAGCAGTATACCCATACAACTTATTTACTTTATTCAGTTCCACAGCAGTATACCCATACAACTTATTTACTTTATTCAGTTCCACAGCAGTATACCCATACAACTTATTTACTTTATTCAGTTCCACAGCAGTATACCCATACGACTTATTTACTTTATTCAGTTCCACAGCAGTATACCCATACGACTTATTTACTTTATTCCGTTCCACAGCAGTATACCCATACAACTTATTTACTTTATTCAGTTCCACAGCAGTATACCCATACAAATTATTTATTTTATTCAGTTCCACAGCAGTATACCCATACAACTTATTTACTTTATTCAGTTCCACAGCAGTATACCCATACAACTTATTTACTTTATTCAGTTCCACAGCAGTATACCCATACAACTTATTTACTTTATTCAGTTCCACAGCAGTATACCCATACAACTTATTTACTTTATTCAGTTCCACAGCAGTATACCCATACAACTTATTTACTTTATTCAGTTCCACAGCAGTATACCCATACAACGTATTTACTTTATTCAGTTCCACAGCAGTATACCCATACAACTTATTTACTTTATTCAGTTCCACAGCAGTATACCCATACAACTTATTTACTTTATTCAGTTCCACAGCAGTATAATCATACAACGTATTTACTTTATTCAGTTCCACAGCAGTATACCCATACAACGTATTTACTTTATTCAGTTCCACAGCAGTATACCCATACAACGTATTTACTTTATTCAGTTCCACAGCAGTATACCCATACAACTTATTTACTTTATTCAGTTCCACAGCAGTATACCCATACAACTTATTTACTTTATTCAGTTCCACAGCAGTATACCCATACAACGTATTTACTTTATTCAGTTCCACAGCAGTATACCCATACAACTTATTTACTTTATTCAGTTCCACAGCAGTATACCCATACAACTTATTTACTTTATTCAGTTCCACAGCAGTATACCCATACAACTTATTTACTTTATTCAGTTCCACAGCAGTATACCCATACAACTTATTTACTTTATTCAGTTCCACAGCAGTATACCCATACAACTTATTTACTTTATTCAGTTCCACAGCAGTATACCCATACAACTTATTTACTTTATTCTGTTCCACAGCAGTATACCCATACAACTTATTTATTTTATTCAGTTCCACAGCAGTATACCCATACAACTTATTTACTTTATTCCGTTCCACAGCAGTATACCCATACAACTTATTTACTTTATTCAGTTCCACAGCAGTATACCCATACAACTTATTTATTTTATTCAGTTCCACAGCAGTATACCCATACAACTTATTTACTTTATTCAGTTCCACAGCAGTATACCCATACAACTTATTTACTTTATTCAGTTCCACAGCAGTATACCCATACAACTTATTTACTTTATTCAGTTCCACAGCAGTATACCCATACAACTTATTTACTTTATTCAGTTCCACAGCAGTATACCCATACAACGTATTTACTTTATTCAGTTCCACAGCAGTATACCCATACAACTTATTTACTTTATTCAGTTCCACAGCAGTATACCCATACAACTTATTTACTTTATTCAGTTCCACAGCAGTATACCCATACAACTTATTTATTTTATTCAGTTCCACAGCAGTATACCCATACAACTTATTTACTTTATTCAGTTCCACAGCAGTATACCCATACAACTTATTTACTTTATCCAGTTCCACAGCAGTATACCCATACAACGTATTTACTTTATTCAGTTCCACAGCAGTATACCCATACAACCTATTTATTTTATTCAGTTCCACAGCAGTATACCCATACAACTTATTTACTTTATTCAGTTCCACAGCAGTATACCCATACAACGTATTTACTTTATTCAGTTCCACAGCAGTATACCCATACAACGTATTTACTTTATTCAGTTCCACAGCAGTATACCCATACAACGTATTTACTTTATTCAGTTCCACAGCAGTATACCCATACAACGTATTTACTTTATTCAGTTCCACAGCAGTATACCCATACGACTTATTTACTTTATTCAGTTCCACAGCAGTATACCCATACAACGTATTTACTTTATTCAGTTCCACAGCAGTATACCCATACAACGTATTTACTTTATTCAGTTCCACAGCAGTATACCCATACAACTTATTTACTTTATTCAGTTCCACAGCAGTATACCCATACAACGTATTTACTTTATTCAGTTCCACAGCAGTATACCCATACAACTTATTTACTTTATTCAGTTCCACAGCAGTATACCCATACAACGTATTTACTTTATTCAGTTCCACAGCAGTATACCCATACAACTTATTTACTTTATTCAGTTCCACAGCAGTATACCCATACAACCTATTTACTTTATTCAGTTCCACAGCAGTATACCCATACAACTTATTTACTTTATTCAGTTCCACAGCAGTATACCCATACAACTTATTTACTTTATTCAGTTCCACAGCAGTATACCCATACAACTTATTTACTTTATTCAGTTCCACAGCAGTATACCCATACAACTTATTTATTTTATTCAGTTCCACAGCAGTATACCCATACAACTTATTTACTTTATTCAGTTCCACAGCAGTATACCCATACAACTTATTTACTTTATTCAGTTCCACAGCAGTATACCCATACAACTTATTTATTTTATTCAGTTCCACAGCAGTATACCCATACAACTTATTTACTTTATTCAGTTCCACAGCAGTATACCCATACAACGTATTTACTTTATTCAGTTCCACAGCAGTATACCCATACAACTTATTTATTTTATTCAGTTCCACAGCAGTATACCCATACAACTTATTTACTTTATTCAGTTCCACAGCAGTATACCCATACAACTTATTTACTTTATTCAGTTCCACAGCAGTATACCCATACAACGTATTTACTTTATTCAGTTCCACAGCAGTATACCCATACAACGTATTTATTTTATTCAGTTCCACAGCAGTATACCCATACAACTTATTTACTTTATTCAGTTCCACAGCAGTATACCCATACAACTTATTTACTTTATTCAGTTCCACAGCAGTATACCCATACAACTTATTTACTTTATTCAGTTCCACAGCAGTATACCCATACAACTTATTTACTTTATTCAGTTCCACAGCAGTATACTCATACAACTTATTTACTTTATTCAGTTCCACAGCAGTATACCTATACGACTTATTTACTTTATTCTGTTCCACAGCAGTATACCCATACAACTTATTTACTTTATTCAGTTCCACAGCAGTATACCCATACAACTTATTTACTTTATTCAGTTCCACAGCAGTATACCCATACAACTTATTTACTTTATTCAGTTCCACAGCAGTATACCCATACAACTTATTTATTTTATTCAGTTCCACAGCAGTATACCCATACAACTTATTTACTTTATTCAGTTCCACAGCAGTATACCCATAAAACTCATTTACTTTATTCAGTTCCACAGCAGTATACCCATACAACTTATTTACTTTATTCAGTTCCACAGCAGTATACCCATACAACTTATTTACTTTATTCAGTTCCACAGCAGTATACCCATACAACTTATTTATTTTATTCAGTTCCACAGCAGTATACCCATACAACGTATTTACTTTATTCAGTTCCACAGCAGTATACCCATACAACTTATTTACTTTATTCAGTTCCACAGCAGTATACCCATACAACTTATTTATTTTATTCAGTTCCACAGCAGTATACCCATACAACTTATTTACTTTATTCAGTTCCACAGCAGTATACCCATACAACTTATTTACTTTATTCAGTTCCACAGCAGTTTACCCATACAACTTATTTACTTTATTCAGTTCCACAGCAGTATACCCATACAACGTATTTACTTTATTCAGTTCCACAGCAGTATACCCATACAACTTATTTACTTTATTCAGTTCCACAGCAGTATACCCATACAACGTATTTACTTTATTCAGTTCCACAGCAGTATACCCATACAACTTATTTACTTTATTCAGTTCCACAGCAGTATACCCATACAACTTATTTACTTTATTCAGTTCCACAGCAGTATACCCATACAACTTATTTACTTTATTCAGTTCCACAGCAGTATACCCATACAACCTTTTTACTTTATTCAGTTCCACAGCAGTATACCCATACAACTTATTTACTTTATTCTGTTCCACAGCAGTATACCCATACAACTTATTTATTTTATTCAGTTCCACAGCAGTATACCCATACAACTTATTTACTTTATTCAGTTCCACAGCAGTATACACATACAACCTTTTTACTTTATTCAGTTCCACAGCAGTATACCCATACAACGTATTTACTTTATTCAGTTCCACAGCAGTATACTCATACAACTTATTTACTTTATTCAGTTCCTTAGCAGTATACCCATACAACTTATTTATTTTATTCAGTTCCACAGCAGTATACCCATACAACGTATTTACTTTATTCAGTTCCACAGCAGTATACTCATACAACTTATTTACTTTATTCAGTTCCACAGCAGTATACCCATACAACGTATTTACTTTATTCAGTTCCACAGCAGTATACCCATACAACTTATTTACTTTATTCAGTTCCACAGCAGTATACCCATACAACTTATTTACTTTATTCAGTTCCACAGCAGTATACCCATACAACTTATTTACTTTATTCAGTTCCACAGCAGTATACCCATACAACTTATTTATTTTATTCAGTTCCACAGCAGTATACCCATACAACTTATTTACTTTATTTAGTTCCACAGCAGTATACCCATACAACGTATTTACTTTATTCAGTTCCACAGCAGTATACCCATACAACTTATTTACTTTATTCAGTTCCACAGCAGTATACCCATACAACTTATTTATTTTATTCAGTTCCACAGCAGTATACCCATACAACTTATTTACTTTATTCAGTTCCACAGCAGTATACCCATACAACTTATTTACTTTATTCAGTTCCACAGCAGTATACCCATACAACTTATTTACTTTATTCAGTTTCACAGCAGTATACCCATACAACTTATTTACTTTATTCAGTTCCACAGCAGTATACCCATACAACGTATTTACTTTATTCAGTTCCACAGCAGTATACCCATACAACGTATTTACTTTATTCAGTTCCACAGCAGTATACCCATACAACGTATTTACTTTATTCAGTTCCACAGCAGTATACCCATACAACTTATTTACTTTATTCAGTTCCACAGCAGTATACCCATACAACTTATTTATTTTATTCAGTTCCACAGCAGTATACCCATACAACTTATTTACTTTATTCAGTTCCACAGCAGTATACCCATACAACGTATTTACTTTATTCAGTTCCACAGCAGTATACCCGTACAACTTATTTATTTTATTCAGTTCCACAGCAGTATACCCATACAACTTATTTACTTTATTCAGTTCCACAGCAGTATACCCATACAACCTTTTTACTTTATTCAGTTCCACAGCAGTATACCCATACAACGTATTTACTTTATTCAGTTCCACAGCAGTATACTCATACAACTTATTTACTTTATTCAGTTCCTTAGCAGTATACCCATACAACTTATTTATTTTATTCAGTTCCACAGCAGTATACCCATACAACGTATTTACTTTATTCAGTTCCTTAGCAGTATACTCATACAACTTATTTACTTTATTCAGTTCCACAGCAGTATACCCATACAACGTATTTACTTTATTCAGTTCCACAGCAGTATACCCATACAACTTATTTACTTTATTCAGTTCCACAGCAGTATACCCATACAACGTATTTACTTTATTCAGTTCCACAGCAGTATACCCATACAACTTATTTACTTTATTCAGTTCCACAGCAGTATACCCATACAACTTATTTATTTTATTCAGTTCCACAGCAGTATACCCATACAACTTATTTACTTTATTTAGTTCCACAGCAGTATACCCATACAACGTATTTACTTTATTCAGTTCCACAGCAGTATACCCATACAACGTATTTACTTTATTCAGTTCCACAGCAGTATACCCATACAACTTATTTATTTTATTCAGTTCCACAGCAGTATACCCATACAACTTATTTACTTTATTCAGTTCCACAGCAGTATACCCATACAACTTATTTACTTTATTCAGTTCCACAGCAGTATACCCATACAACTTATTTACTTTATTCAGTTTCACAGCAGTATACCCATACAACTTATTTACTTTATTCAGTTCCACAGCAGTATACCCATACAACGTATTTACTTTATTCAGTTCCACAGCAGTATACCCATACAACGTATTTACTTTATTCAGTTCCACAGCAGTATACCCATACAACGTATTTACTTTATTCAGTTCCACAGCAGTATACCCATACAACTTATTTACTTTATTCAGTTCCACAGCAGTATACCCATACAACTTATTTATTTTATTCAGTTCCACAGCAGTATACCCATACAACTTATTTACTTTATTCAGTTCCACAGCAGTATACCCATACAACGTATTTACTTTATTCAGTTCCACAGCAGTATACCCGTACAACTTATTTACTTTATTCAGTTCCACAGCAGTATACCCATACAACTTATTTACTTTATTCAGTTCCACAGCAGTATACCCATACAACTTATTTACTTTATTCCGTTCCACAGCAGTATACCCATACAACTTATTTACTTTATTCAGTTCCACAGCAGTATACCCATACAACTTATTTATTTTATTCAGTTCCACAGCAGTATACCCATACAACTTATTTACTTTATTCAGTTCCACAGCAGTATACCCATACAACTTATTTACTTTATTCAGTTCCACAGCAGTATACCCATACAACTTATTTACTTTATTCAGTTCCACAGCAGTATACCCATACAACTTATTTACTTTATTCAGTTCCACAGCAGTATACCCATACAACGTATTTACTTTATTCAGTTCCACAGCAGTATACCCATACAACTTATTTACTTTATTCAGTTCCACAGCAGTATACCCATACAACTTATTTACTTTATTCAGTTCCACAGCAGTATACCCATACAACCTATTTATTTTATTCAGTTCCACAGCAGTATACCCATACAACTTATTTACTTTATTCAGTTCCACAGCAGTATACCCATACAACGTATTTACTTTATTCAGTTCCACAGCAGTATACCCATACAACTTATTTATTTTATTCAGTTCCACAGCAGTATACCCATACAACTTATTTACTTTATTCAGTTCCACAGCAGTATACCCATACAACTTATTTACTTTATTCAGTTCCACAGCAGTATACCCATACAACGTATTTACTTTATTCAGTTCCACAGCAGTATACCCATACAACTTATTTACTTTATTCAGTTCCACAGCAGTATACCCATACAACTTATTTATTTTATTCAGTTCCACAGCAGTATACCCATACAACTTATTTACTTTATTCAGTTCCACAGCAGTATACCCATACAACCTTTTTACTTTATTCAGTTCCACAGCAGTATACCCATACAACTTATTTACTTTATTCTGTTCCACAGCAGTATACCCATACAACTTATTTATTTTATTCAGTTCCACAGCAGTATACCCATACAACTTATTTACTTTATTCAGTTCCACAGCAGTATACAGATACAACCTTTTTACTTTATTCAGTTCCACAGCAGTATACCCATACAACGTATTTACTTTATTCAGTTCCACAGCAGTATACTCATACAACTTATTTACTTTATTCAGTTCCTTAGCAGTATACCCATACAACTTATTTATTTTATTCAGTTCCACAGCAGTATACCCATACAACGTATTTACTTTATTCAGTTCCTTAGCAGTATACTCATACAACTTATTTACTTTATTCAGTTCCACAGCAGTATACCCATACAACGTATTTACTTTATTCAGTTCCACAGCAGTATACCCATACAACTTATTTACTTTATTCAGTTCCACAGCAGTATACCCATACAACGTATTTACTTTATTCAGTTCCACAGCAGTATACCCATACAACTTATTTACTTTATTCAGTTCCACAGCAGTATACCCATACAACTTATTTATTTTATTCAGTTCCACAGCAGTATACCCATACAACTTATTTACTTTATTCAGTTCCACAGCAGTATACCCATACAACTTATTTACTTTATTCAGTTCCACAGCAGTTTACCCATACAACTTATTTACTTTATTCAGTTCCACAGCAGTATACCCATACAACGTATTTACTTTATTCAGTTCCACAGCAGTATACCCATACAACTTATTTACTTTATTCAGTTCCACAGCAGTATACCCATACAACGTATTTACTTTATTCAGTTCCACAGCAGTATACCCATACAACTTATTTACTTTATTCAGTTCCACAGCAGTATACCCATACAACTTATTTACTTTATTCAGTTCCACAGCAGTATACCCATACAACGTATTTACTTTATTCAGTTCCACAGCAGTATACCCATACAACCTTTTTACTTTATTCAGTTCCACAGCAGTATACCCATACAACTTATTTACTTTATTCAGTTCCACAGCAGTATACCCATACAACTTATTTATTTTATTCAGTTCCACAGCAGTATACCCATACAACTTATTTACTTTATTCAGTTCCACAGCAGTATACCCATACAACCTTTTTACTTTATTCAGTTCCACAGCAGTATACCCATACAACGTATTTACTTTATTCAGTTCCACAGCAGTATACTCATACAACTTATTTACTTTATTCAGTTCCTTAGCAGTATACCCATACAACTTATTTATTTTATTCAGTTCCACAGCAGTATACCCATACAACGTATTTACTTTATTCAGTTCCTTAGCAGTATACTCATACAACTTATTTACTTTATTCAGTTCCACAGCAGTATACCCATACAACGTATTTACTTTATTCAGTTCCACAGCAGTATACCCATACAACTTATTTACTTTATTCAGTTCCACAGCAGTATACCCATACAACGTATTTACTTTATTCAGTTCCACAGCAGTATACCCATACAACTTATTTACTTTATTCAGTTCCACAGCAGTATACCCATACAACTTATTTATTTTATTCAGTTCCACAGCAGTATACCCATACAACTTATTTACTTTATTTAGTTCCACAGCAGTATACCCATACAACGTATTTACTTTATTCAGTTCCACAGCAGTATACCCATACAACTTATTTACTTTATTCAGTTCCACAGCAGTATACCCATACAACTTATTTATTTTATTCAGTTCCACAGCAGTATACCCATACAACTTATTTACTTTATTCAGTTCCACAGCAGTATACCCATACAACTTATTTACTTTATTCAGTTCCACAGCAGTATACCCATACAACTTATTTACTTTATTCAGTTCCACAGCAGTATACCCATACAACTTATTTACTTTATTCAGTTCCACAGCAGTATACCCATACAACGTATTTACTTTATTCAGTTCCACAGCAGTATACCCATACAACGTATTTACTTTATTCAGTTCCACAGCAGTATACCCATACAACGTATTTACTTTATTCAGTTCCACAGCAGTATACCCATACAACTTATTTACTTTATTCAGTTCCACAGCAGTATACCCATACAACTTATTTATTTTATTCAGTTCCACAGCAGTATACCCATACAACTTATTTACTTTATTCAGTTCCACAGCAGTATACCCATACAACGTATTTACTTTATTCAGTTCCACAGCAGTATACCCGTACAACTTATTTACTTTATTCAGTTCCACAGCAGTATACCCATACAACTTATTTACTTTATTCAGTTCCACAGCAGTATACCCATACAACTTATTTACTTTATTCCGTTCCACAGCAGTATACCCATACAACTTATTTACTTTATTCAGTTCCACAGCAGTATACCCATACAACTTATTTATTTTATTCAGTTCCACAGCAGTATACCCATACAACTTATTTACTTTATTCAGTTCCACAGCAGTATACCCATACAACTTATTTACTTTATTCAGTTCCACAGCAGTATACCCATACAACTTATTTACTTTATTCAGTTCCACAGCAGTATACCCATACAACTTATTTACTTTATTCAGTTCCACAGCAGTATACCCTTACAACGTATTTACTTTATTCAGTTCCACAGCAGTATACCCATACAACTTATTTACTTTATTCAGTTCCACAGCAGTATACCCATACAACTTATTTACTTTATTCAGTTCCACAGCAGTATACCCATACAACCTATTTATTTTATTCAGTTCCACAGCAGTATACCCATACAACGTATTTACTTTATTCAGTTCCACAGCAGTATACCCATACAACTTATTTACTTTATTCAGTTCCACAGCAGTATACCCATACAACGTATTTACTTTATTCAGTTCCACAGCAGTATACCCATACAACTTATTTATTTTATTCAGTTCCACAGCAGTATACCCATACAACTTATTTACTTTATTCAGTTCCACAGCAGTATACCCATACAACTTATTTACTTTATTCAGTTCCACAGCAGTATACCCATACAACGTATTTACTTTATTCAGTTCCACAGCAGTATACCCATACAACTTATTTACTTTATTCAGTTCCACAGCAGTATACCCATACAACTTATTTATTTTATTCAGTTCCACAGCAGTATACCCATACAACTTATTTACTTTATTCAGTTCCACAGCAGTATACCCATACAACCTTTTTACTTTATTCAGTTCCACAGCAGTATACCCATACAACTTATTTACTTTATTCTGTTCCACAGCAGTATACCCATACAACTTATTTATTTTATTCAGTTCCACAGCAGTATACCCATACAACTTATTTACTTTATTCAGTTCCACAGCAGTATACAGATACAACCTTTTTACTTTATTCAGTTCCACAGCAGTATACCCATACAACGTATTTACTTTATTCAGTTCCACAGCAGTATACCCATACAACTTATTTACTTTATTCAGTTCCTTAGCAGTATACCCATACAACTTATTTATTTTATTCAGTTCCACAGCAGTATACCCATACAACGTATTTACTTTATTCAGTTCCTTAGCAGTATACTCATACAACTTATTTACTTTATTCAGTTCCACAGCAGTATACCCATACAACGTATTTACTTTATTCAGTTCCACAGCAGTATACCCATACAACTTATTTACTTTATTCAGTTCCACAGCAGTATACCCATACAACGTATTTACTTTATTCAGTTCCACAGCAGTATACCCATACAACTTATTTACTTTATTCAGTTCCACAGCAGTATACCCATACAACTTATTTAATTTATTCAGTTCCACAGCAGTATACCCATACAACTTATTTACTTTATTTAGTTCCACAGCAGTATACCCATACAACGTATTTACTTTATTCAGTTCCACAGCAGTATACCCATACAACTTATTTACTTTATTCAGTTCCACAGCAGTATACCCATACAACTTATTTATTTTATTCAGTTCCACAGCAGTATACCCATACAACTTATTTACTTTATTCAGTTCCACAGCAGTATACCCATACAACCTTTTTACTTTATTCAGTTCCACAGCAGTATACCCATACAACTTATTTACTTTATTCAGTTCCACAGCAGTATACCCATACAACTTATTTACTTTATTCAGTTCCACAGCAGTATACCCATACAACGTATTTACTTTATTCAGTTCCACAGCAGTATACCCATACAACGTATTTACTTTATTCAGTTCCACAGCAGTATACCCATACAACGTATTTACTTTATTCAGTTCCACAGCAGTATACCCATACAACTTATTTACTTTATTCAGTTCCACAGCAGTATACCCATACAACTTATTTATTTTATTCAGTTCCACAGCAGTATACCCATACAACTTATTTACTTTATTCAGTTCCACAGCAGTATACCCATACAACGTATTTACTTTATTCAGTTCCACAGCAGTATACCCGTACAACTTATTTACTTTATTCAGTTCCACAGCAGTATACCCATACAACTTATTTACTTTATTCAGTTCCACAGCAGTATACCCATACAACTTATTTACTTTATTCCGTTCCACAGCAGTATACCCATACAACTTATTTACTTTATTCAGTTCCACAGCAGTATACCCATACAACTTATTTATTTTATTCAGTTCCACAGCAGTATACCCATACAACTTATTTACTTTATTCAGTTCCACAGCAGTATACCCATACAACTTATTTATTTTATTCAGTTCCACAGCAGTATACCCATACAACTTATTTACTTTATTCAGTTCCACAGCAGTATACCCATACAACTTATTTATTTTATTCAGTTCCACAGCAGTATACCCATACAACTTATTTACTTTATTCAGTTCCACAGCAGTATACCCATACAACTTATTTACTTTATTCAGTTCCACAGCAGTATACCCATACAACTTATTTACTTTATTCAGTTCCACAGCAGTATACCCATACAACTTATTTACTTTATTAAGTTCCCCAGCAGTATACCCATACAACTTATTTACTTTATTCAGTTCCACAGCAGTATACCCATACAACTTATTTATTTTATTCAGTTCCACAGCAGTATACCCATACAACTTATTTACTTTATTCAGTTCCACAGCAGTATACCCATACAACTTATTTACTTTATTCAGTTCCTTAGCAGTATACCCATACAACTTATTTACTTTATTCAGTTCCACAGCAGTATACTCATACAACTTATTTACTTTATTCAGTTCCTTAGCAGTATACCCATACAACTTATTTACTTTATTCAGTTCCACAGCAGTATACCCATACAACTTATTTATTTTATTCAGTTCCACAGCAGTATACCCATACAACTTATTTACTTTATTCAGTTCCACAGCAGTATACCCATACAACTTATTTACTTTATTCAGTTCCACAGCAGTATACCCATACAACTTATTTACTTTATTCAGTTCCACAGCAGTATACCCATACAACTTATTTACTTTATTCAGTTCCACAGCAGTATACCCATACAACTTATTTATTTTATTCAGTTCCACAGCAGTATACCCATACAACGTATTTACTTTATTCAGTTCCACAGCAGTATACCCATACAACTTATTTACTTTATTCAGTTCCACAGCAGTATACCCATACAACTTATTTATTTTATTCAGTTCCACAGCAGTATACCCATACAACTTATTTATTTTATTCAGTTCCACAGCAGTATACCCATACAACTTATTTACTTTATTCAGTTCCACAGCAGTATACCCATACAACTTATTTACTTTATTCAGTTCCACAGCAGTATACCCATACAACTTATTTACTTTATTCAGTTCCACAGCAGTATACCCATACAACGTATTTACTTTATTCAGTTCCACAGCAGTATACCCATACAACTTATTTACTTTATTCAGTTCCACAGCAGTATACCCATACAACTTATTTACTTTATTCAGTTCCACAGCAGTATACCCATACAACTTATTTACTTTATTCAGTTCCACAGCAGTATACCAATACAACGTATTTACTTTATTCAGTTCCACAGCAGTATACCCATACAACTTATTTACTTTATTCAGTTCCACAGCAGTATACCCATACAACTTATTTACTTTATTCAGTTCCACAGCAGTATACCCATACAACCTTTTTACTTTATTCAGTTCCACAGCAGTATACCCATACAACTTATTTACTTTATTCTGTTCCACAGCAGTATACCCATACAACTTATTTATTTTATTCAGTTCCACAGCAGTATACCCATACAACTTATTTACTTTATTCAGTTCCAGAGCAGTATACCCATACAACCTTTTTACTTTATTCAGTTCCACAGCAGTATACCCATACAACGTATTTACTTTATTCAGTTCCACAGCAGTATACTCATACAACTTATTTACTTTATTCAGTTCCACAGCAGTATACCCATACAACGTATTTACTTTATTCAGTTCCACAGCAGTATACCCATACAACGTATTTACTTTATTCAGTTCCACAGCAGTATACCCATACAACTTATTTACTTTATTCAGTTCCTTAGCAGTATACCCATACAACTTATTTATTTTATTCAGTTCCACAGCAGTATACCCATACAACGTATTTACTTTATTCAGTTCCTTAGCAGTATACTCATACAACTTATTTACTTTATTCAGTTCCACAGCAGTATACCCATACAACGTATTTACTTTATTCAGTTCCACAGCTGTATACCCATACAACTTATTTACTTTATTCAGTTCCACAGCAGTATACCCATACAACGTATTTACTTTATTCAGTTCCACAGCAGTATACCCATACAACTTATTTACTTTATTCAGTTCCACAGCAGTATACCCATACAACTTATTTATTTTATTCAGTTCCACAGCAGTATACCCATACAACTTATTTACTTTATTCAGTTCCACAGCAGTATACCCATACAACGTATTTACTTTATTCAGTTCCACAGCAGTATACCCATACAACTTATTTACTTTATTCAGTTCCACAGCAGTATACCCATACAACTTATTTACTTTATTCAGTTCCACAGCAGTATACCCATACAACTTATTTACTTTATTCAGTTCCACAGCAGTATACCCATACAACTTATTTACTTTATTCAGTTCCACAGCAGTATACCCATACAACTTATTTACTTTATTCAGTTCCACAGCAGTATACCCATACAACTTATTTACTTTATTCAGTTCCACAGCAGTATACCCATACAACGTATTTACTTTATTCAGTTCCACAGCAGTATACCCATACAACGTATTTACTTTATTCAGTTCCACAGCAGTATACCCATACAACGTATTTACTTTATTCAGTTCCACAGCAGTATACCCATACAACTTATTTACTTTATTCAGTTCCACAGCAGTATACCCATACAATTTATTTATTTTATTCAGTTCCACAGCAGTATACCCATACAACTTATTTACTTTATTCAGTTCCACAGCAGTATACCCATACAACGTATTTACTTTATTCAGTTCCACAGCAGTATACCCATACAACTTATTTACTTTATTCAGTTCCACAGCAGTATACCCATACAACTTATTTACTTTATTCAGTTCCACAGCAGTATACCCATACAACTTATTTACTTTATTCAGTTCCACAGCAGTATATCCATACAACTTATTTACTTTATTCAGTTCCACAGCAGTATACCCATACAACTTATTTACTTTATTCAGTTCCACAGCAGTATACCCATACAACTTATTTACTTTATTCAGTTCCACAGCAGTATACCCATACAACGTATTTACTTTATTCAGTTCCACAGCAGTATACCCATACAACGTATTTACTTTATTCAGTTCCACAGCAGTATACCCATACAACGTATTTACTTTATTCAGTTCCACAGCAGTATACCCATACAACTTATTTACTTTATTCAGTTCCTTAGCAGTATACCCATACAACTTATTTACTTTATTCAGTTCCACAGCAGTATACCCATACAACTTATTTACTTTATTCAGTTCAACAGCAGTATACCCATACAACGTATTTACTTTATTCAGTTCCACAGCAGTATACCCATACAACTTATTTACTTTATTCAGTTCCACATCAGTATACCCATACAACTTATTTATTTTATTCAGTTCCACAGCAGTATACCCATACAACGTATTTACTTTATTCAGTTCCACAGCAGTATACCCATACAACTTATTTATTTTATTCAGTTCCACAGCAGTATACCCATACAACTTATTTACTTTATTCAGTTCCACAGCAGTATACCCATACAACTTATTTACTTTATTCAGTTCCACAGCAGTATACCCATACAACGTATTTACTTTATTCAGTTCCACAGCAGTATACCCATACAACTTATTTACTTTATTCAGTTCCACAGCAGTATACCCATACAACGTATTTACTTTATTCAGTTCCACAGCAGTATACCCATACAACTTATTTACTTTATTCAGTTCCACAGCAGTATACCCATACAACTTATTTACTTTATTCAGTTCCACAGCAGTATACCCATACAACTTATTTACTTTATTCTGTTCCACAGCAGTATACCCATACAACTTATTTACTTTATTCGGGACACCGATCATTCTTCCACAAATGGATTCAACGACTGAGTAAAATTGTTGCCAATTAATCACACACCTGTCAGCTTGGTACTATGACAGTGACTTCCTTAGTCTTGACATCAATTCAGTGCCATTTCTTTTGGAAGTTCACATACTGATGTGGAAATGATTCCAACAGATAGATGTTTTGCTGAAATAAGTCGATGAAATGTATTTGAAAAATAATGTCAACAATAGTAAAACACCCTTCTCTCTTCGGAAAATCAAGTTGCAAATGAGTGTACATGGTTCCGTAAAGCCATGGGAATTTTTTTTGTCATTCGAATATAATAAAATGTGTTCACAATAAAATGGCCGCCATGTAATTTTGGCTTTATACGCAACACCGTTATTACCACTACGGATCATTGGTTTGTGTAATAAGATGTTTTACCCTCTAGAGTAAATATAAATGACATAAACAATCATTAAAAATGAGAAATTTGAAAAGATAAAATTTGCAAAAAACGTGCTACAGCGCCTTTAATATAAGATACTCAATAAATCACAAGCGGTCAATTGGACCGACAGCGTGCTCCAAGGGACAATAACATATGATCGTGTTTTAGGACGTCAGCTAGAGGGTCGCTTTAGATAATGACGTCATATTTTACGTCACTTTGATTGTTCAATTGCTAGTGAATGTGTTCTACGACAGGATGCATTAATATTTTCAAAATATAATTTACACAAATAACATTATATGCGCCCTTCGTGTTTTATGCTCCCTGCTATGTTTTATTCAACGATAAGCACGCCAACTCGTCTTCTATTTCTTAAATACGATTTTCCTTAAAGTGTAAAGAAGAAAATTTTATTCAAAAGCACAACCCACTCTTTGGATCCCTCATTGGAGCTTTAAAAAAAGAAAATTAAAAACTGTTTCCAAAATAGAACAGCACAAGATGGCAAACCTGGCATGGTTTAGTGTAAGGTATGTATTTAGTGTTATGTTCTGTTATGGAACAGTCAATCGTAACGTCTGGGGGAAAACGCAAACTTGATTTAAACATATTTATTTCCGTGAAAGGAACCGGATTGGTAAACAAGCTTACAGCTTATGTTAATACCGCTCCGGGGTACAACAAAACATAACATGTCATGACGAATGTAAAATACGTATTATATCTTATATATGAAAAGAACAATAAATAAAACACACCAATTATATATTAGTCATCATCGCAAACTTACCTGTTTCGTTTTCACCATGTTATGATGTTAAGTTACATAATATCTGGATTGAGACACTCAAGTACATGTAGGTGAACTTCTGTATTTCTTCTTATTTCTCTACTTGTGATTTGTTTACTGGTGTTTAGAACAATGCAGCCTTCATTTCTTGTTATTTTCATAAATCGAAATATATCAGGTTTCCCTTCAGAACACGATCATGTTTAATTAGTGTCACAAAAAGGTCACAGTGGCCACTGCATTAATTTTAATTGAAACATACAAGCTACGCAGACCTAAGCAGAATTAATACGCCCTGGGTTTGTTTGTTTTAGTATTAAGGATTCGGCCATTTGGCTGAATCCTTAATGTTATTGGCATATGCAACCAAATTTTACATGCTGAAAGCCCTTAATGTGGGATAGACTACGAAGCTTTTGGACTATATCGGCCAAGCCGTTAAAGGTCCAGTTCGAATCTAAATTTCGATGTTTAACATGGGAATTTTTTTCATATTGCAGCTAGAGACTTGCAACGTTTTTTAAAAGATGCTCATTGACAATGCGAGCAGAAAAGTAAACCATGGCTAATTCGTAAGTCACGTGGTTTCGCCGCCAACTTTCCTGACCCCACGCACATTTGACAATCTTCTTCTCTGAAGATACCAGCATTAGAAATCTCATATTTACACATAATGTAGCTGAAGCTTTATATATTATAGTTTGCTTATTGCATCTGCCAACTTCTAATACTTTTTGCACAGTGTGCACTCAAAATCTTTCAATTTTTGAAAAATGCAAAGTTCAAGGGGACATAACTCAAATACCTTCCCATCGAATTTTCTGATTTCTTTTCAGGAGAGTAAGATTGGGCTATGGTCTTTTTGCATCAAGAATAAAAATCGCTCGCGTATAGTCATTTCCGGTCACAATTAAGCTTACAATTTCTAAAAATAGAAAAATCGCGTTTTAGTGAGTGTTTGTGAATTCATAAGTTAATAACCATGACTTGTAGAATGTTGTTGAATACCCCATCAGACAGACAAAACATTATCCTAAGTTCTAAAATTGCAATTTGTGCAATAGTGTTCATAACCAATGAGATATATGTCATATAAGTCATAACTCAACAATGCAAAATCACAGCACACTGTTTTATACATCGTCGGAATGGGAAATGATAACTCTAAATGGGGAAAGCATAATCAGTTTGACAATTAACATAAGCAATGAGCTTGTTTAATTGTGACTTTCATTTTGCACTCTAAACAAAGGCGTAAATCATACTCTCGTTTTACAACTTTCAAGAATGACTGCTGATATGATTTATTTGATAAGAAATGGATGAAATATGTTGCTGAATCCTTTTATCGTCACTTGTGACTATATTTTGTTTTATTATACCCCCGCTACGAAGTAGTCGGGGGTCATAGCGGTCAGCACGTCCGTGCGTCCGTCCGTGCGTCCGTGCGTCCGTCCGGTTTTTGTTCCGCTCATAACTCTGAAACCAGTTGCTCAAATTTTACGAAACTTGATATGTACAATCACCATGATGTGTATATCTGCCTTTTGTATGTTTCATACCCTCATTTGCATAATTTATGCAAATTTTCTCCGTTTTTCGACTTTGCCTTTCACAGTTTTTGTTCCACTCATAACTCAAATACTAATTGTTCAAATGTCTTGTAACTTGATACATATTATCATCACGATGTGTACATCTGCCTTTTGTATGTTTCATACCCTCATTTGCATAATTTATGCAAATTTTCTCCGTTTTCGACTTAACCATTCACACTTTGTTTCCACTCATAACTCTGAAACCAGTTGTTCAAATGTTACGAAACTTGATATGTACAATCACCATGATGTGTACATCTGCCTTTTGTATGTTTCATACCCTCATTTCCATAATGTATGCAAATTTTCTCCGTTTTTCATCTTCGCCATTAACACTTTTTGTTCCACTCATAACTTAGACACTAATTGTTCAAATGTTACGAAACCACTGATGTGTACATCTTTCATTTTTATATTTCATACCCTCATTTGCATATTTGTATGTTTCATACTTTCATCTGCATATTTAATGCCATTTTTCAAATTTTTCGACTTTTACTTCTAAAACATGATTACAAGTGTAATACTTACTCTGCTTTAATAATACTTATATATAATGGTCTGTTCATACAAAAGTTTAAACAGTGATGCCCTTTTGCTATTTTCAAACATTTCTCTTTGACCAATGTTAAAAGCGGGGGTATCATGAGTGAGCTGTGCTCACTAATTCTCTTGTGTTTTATAAGGTATTAATGTGATTCAAATGTAAAGGAAATTGACTTGATTACAACTTTCCACTGACGCAATGTCCCAGTCACTTTAATTTCAACATACCATAGTAGCACTTTTTAACGTTTTTAAATTTTCATTTAAAATATATTTCAAAATATCATAAATCATTACACAAGCATAAAATTTTAAACGAAAACCTTATATCATAATAGGTAACAAAAATGCAGCATAGCGATTATATTGTCTCATTTATAGACCCGTAAAACTACCAGTAATCAAGACAGGCCTTTCTTATTCTTTGGCAATAAGTTATTGCAATACCTGTGTACAATTATTTGCATTTGAGGTGGTTCTTTTAGGTTTCACTGATTATAGAAGAGCTTTGCAGCCGCTTTTAACTATCAGTTCCGTAAATATAACCCTAAATGTGTGTGAGTAGCGCATGGCCTTCGGTGTGGAACATTATTCTTATATATTAATAAACTTACCGAAAATAGTAACACTTGATGTTTGGGGCGGGATAGCGTTCGGCTTAGGATCAAGGGGTCCGGGGTTCAAATCCCGCAAGGGGCACGAAACTTTGTCTGCAGTAGAAAACTGTTCTATACTCAGTTTGTGTGCAATGCTCAGCGCAGTTCAAGCCGATGCTCGCAGGTTTCACCGCAATGCATAGCCACGTGGCATTGCGGGCGTTCTCCCTGCCATAATCCTAGCAGCCACGATATAAGTGAAATACTTTTGAAAGCGGCATTAAACCCTAACTCACCTCACCTCCCCCACACTTGATGTATACAATAGAAGGTTATCCAGGTTAGAATCAACCCATGGCCAGTTCATTAATCTGTGGAATGAATGCTTCAACACTCAAGTTTTCATTACAGAAACAGTAGATCAGACTCTTTGTAACTCTTTGTCTTACATATTTGCTGGCAATATGGCATCTTATTACATGTTTATTTGCTATGATTCAACTTCCTACTACACCTTAACGATTAAAAAGAATTGGCACTGATTAATCAACACTGGGATCATATATGGAATGACAAATTATCTGGGATGGTAAATTATTTTAATACATTCTAAGTTTAAGAGCGGATTTCGATAATACAATTCTCGTGATACAGATAATTCGGATGTAATGAAATCTTAACTTTAACCTTTGTAGAAATACTAGGATACAGCAGTAAAACCTTAACTGTTATCTTCATTATAAACTCATATTCCATTCTTAAATATATAACGTTTTTCATTTAATAGTATTGATTTTTAACTGTTGATGTCCAAAAGGTATTTTATTAAATAGTTTTATGTAACGCAATGTTGCCCTACATGTATCTGAGCATGCTCTGAAAAACATGGATCGTATCATGAATTGGGAAGCTACCAACGTCCTGTCAACCAGTAACAACTACTAGCGCCAAAGAAACTCCATGAAGCGGTCGACATTCTAAGGGAACCACCTGTAATAAACCGCGATCAAGACATCTTCCTATCATGTGCTTGGGATTCACTTATATAGAACTTCCATCTCCTGTCGGAGGACATGATCCGAGAAGCACCAAACCAAATCCAAGTATCCGCACCATCCACCCACTCCTATAGGAGGAATTATCCGAGGAGTCTCTACCAATCTCTACCAATCAACACCTATCACATCCAACCACCATCCAACAACTTCAAAGCCATCAACATCGACAATTGGCAACCCTTCAAATAAACTGTACTTACGTGGGGCGTTCAATAAAAGTTTCCCCTGATAGAGTTCTACTTTACTGAAATAAACGAAACTTAGTACAATTATTAGTTATTCTCTACATAAGCACAGTGTGACACATTTCTCCCATCGCTTGATGCACCCTTCTAGGCCTTTCTTGTAAAAGGCATAAACTCTTGTCAAAAGCCAGGCTTTTACCTCATTAATGAGGGTTTCATCATTAGGGAAACGACCGCCTTTCAAAAATGACTTTATGTTTAGGAAGAGGGAGAAATCATATGTGCAAGGTCAGGAGAATACGGTGGTGAGGAAGGTCCGACCACACTTAAACTGACGATGCCAGTGTTTGACAACGTCTTACAATGGGGCATCCTCTCCATATGTTTCTTTCATCTCATCAAAAGTCTCCTTTTGTGTACGTCCCTTCAAGAATAAAAACAACTGATAACCGCTCTGTACTTAGCAGCCTCCAGTTCTACATCTTACTCTACTCTAAGACCTGTGCTGACAGAAAGAATGAATATTTTAAAAGTAGGAGACATCACTTGACCTATGCATACATGCTACATATCACATGTGAAATGTCTACTTCTTCCGGTAAAGAGAAGTTTGTCAGGGGAAACTTCTAATGAACAACCCTCGTATTGTTTGGTTACAAATTCAATAAAGCCAATTGGCCTCCCTCGGTTTATCATATTGCTCTCATTCTGCAGAACTCTTCTCTCCTCTCGTCAACTATCTGCCATTTTTTTTCGTATAAACTGTAAATCACCTAGGTACATGTCAAGGAGAGGGTATTCTTAGTTTGTTACGTTTTCCCAATCCTTTTCAATGTGAATAAAATATTATAAAAATCAAATAAAAATCAATCAAAAATCATCAGAGGATTTGAATTTGTCATGCGCATAGCATGTTCTCTGACGGAGCTGCATGAATGTACATGTGTGACAGGGGCACAGACTCGATATTGTACCAAACATACGATATGTCAATCCACGAGCGATACATAGGCCTGAAATAGAGTTACACAATGTCTTCACAAGCCAACTAAACTAAACGTGTATTTCAAAACATTATCTGTTCATATTTCCGAGAAACGCACGTATTAATAATAATAATGCATTTCTAACGCGCCTGGTTTCCAGATTCCAGCTGTTCAACGGCGCACTTACAATTCTAGGCAACATAGACCTCAGAGAAAAGAAAGGTTTTTAAGTGAGTTCGGAAAGATGAGATTTTCTCGATGCATCGGAGTTTGAGTGGGATAGAGTTCCAAAGGACTGGGGCTGTCACTGAAAATGCACTATTGCCAAGTTTTGTTCTGGTCCCAGGAATACACAGCAGACAACCTTTTTCTTATCTGAGAGACCTTGAGGGTTGGTATACGCTGATGAGTTCTCGTCAAAAATCGTGAAATCATCGTTTTCAAATCTCTTTATAACAGACGAGACAGGAGACGCCTACAGTTATAATGCGTCAAACAATTAACTTTCGAGATATCAGTTTCAGCACCTCGCGTGTCTTTGAACAGATATAAAATAAATATGAAATATCATGAATGACATTATTTTGTATATCTCTTTACGATATATACTTACCAGGCATACAAAATCGACTTTATTGGTCAGTAATAATATTATTTTGTGTTTGATTTTGTGTTGAAAATTTGGTATAGTTTCCTTTCCCCCTCGGTGTAGTTACTTTCTCTACGTTAGTAAAATGTAATTCTCTCCTACCCAGTTTATTCAGAATAGTGGGCAAATAAAGTCCAAGATGTAAACTACGTGATCAAGTAGATACAATCCAGTGATTCACTAAAAGTTTTGACCAATTTTTTCGTCCCTTCGTTTGCATTTTAATGTCTTAGAAAACTCAATTGCAAACTCAGTTTAACCGAGTTGACCTTAACAGACCAGTCCTCGGGCACTTGGGTTAACAGAAAATAATAAACCTTTAGGTATAAACTTAAAATAGAGACAGTTTTGCTTTAGAAAACAATCTACTTCCAATTTGAAATTCAATTTCATCAAGTTGACCTTAAAAGACCGGTCGTGGGGATTTTGGTTAAAAGAAAATAATAAACGTTTATGGCTTAGGTAATTCAACTTGGGAGTTGAGAACGCTGAAAATAGAGAAACTTTTGCCCTGGGGAAAATTAAAACTACACTTTCAAAAGGAATATAGGCTGTGTTGAGCTTTAGAAAATATTTGAAGAGGCAGATCGATGCTTTTTAATGAAAAAATTAGTTTCAAAGTATTTACTGTCTGGACGATATGATTCGGTCACGTGACCTCAACGAAAAACAAGACAAAAGTCAAACAAGATCCTGCGACCCTAATATCACATGACAGCAATCGCAAGATTGTGAATGATTGGATGATAAACTGGTGTAACTTAATCCTAATCTGTAAGAAATGAAGTAACTTTTAATGGCTACAAAATGATGACATGAAGTGATATGTAAAACTTATTAAAACTCTCTATGCATCTTATGCACATACAAGTGTAAAGAAACAACCACCGATTGCTTGTTAAAGTCACAACTAGATCACAAGTTGATTATATATTACACGTTTGTAAAGTATAACGTAGTTGTGTCCCACTCTAAAACCGTCATATGATTACGCGTTTCGTTTGCTAAATGAATGAAGCTACACATTTGAAGCAGGGACTTATGTAGAGGAGGTGATGAGAGGGCTTGGGCAAACATTAGCCAGTTGGATTGTACTCGTTCAGTCCATTAGGGTAGACAGTGTTCAGTCTATATATCCACATGGATTCGTCCAGGTCAGTATATCTATTGTTTTGGAGTTGTTTCTACTATCACACAGGAGTATTTGTGATGGGGCTGATTGAAGTGGGGTGCTACATGATTGTGTATGTGTCCAGAAAGTCTACTGCTAAACGTATGTACGGTTTGACCCACATATTAAAGGGGCAGTAGCACGTTTTTGCTAAATTTATTTTTTCAAATTTCCTATTTATAATGATAGTTTGTGCCATTAAAATGTACTATAGAGGGTAAAACATCCTATAACACAAACGAATTATCCGTAGTGGTGATAACGGTGTTGCGTATAAAGCAAAAATTGCATGGCGGCCATTTTATTGTGAACACATTTTATTATTTCGAATGACAAAAACGATCCCCATGGCTTTACTGAGCCATGTACATTCATTTTTAACTTGATTTTCTGAAGAGAGAAGGGTGTTTTACAATTGGTGAACTTATTTTTCAAATACATTTCATCGACTTATTTGAGCAAAAAAACGTGCTACTGCCCCTTTAAACTTTGCATTTGATGCAGGTTAAACAGTAGATGACAAAAGATGAGTTACAGTCCACATGTGCTGTCCTTGATTTTAAATGCTTTACCTTCAAGGTTATCCGTAGTGGCTATACGTTCACAGGCTTTGCACTTCGGGCGGAGTCGGGTTTTACAGTCCAAATCTGTCGTTTGTTGTTTTGGACGAAGTTTGTTCACTCGCAATATATTACCTACAGTAGCATTCTTTCTCCCGGCAATCACAACACAATTTGAGATTCTTTGAGAACCTGGTTAATTCTATCGCTGCTGGATAGGATAGTATTGTCTCTGGGTACTTGTCGCAGATTTGATTGTCATGGGTCATAAGTAGTCTCCCAGGGGAGTTTACTGCTTTGACGTTGTTTGCCATCACTTCTGTATTGTAACAAGTCTTCTTTTTTATGGGTTTTGACCACTCAAACGTATACAAAACATGTGTTCTTTGTATCAACACATGCGTATAGATACTCTTAGACTTGTGTAGATCCGCCCAGCAAGGTTTGCTGCAGATTCTGACGATGCGATGTGCTCCAACTATATGCAATGGATCTGAAAACATGTTTTGTGTGGCAGCTAGAGGCAAATATATGTGTGATGCCGTTTCTTTATAATACAAGTATGTATGGAGTTTATTGCCTTCTCTAATGACTTTAACATCCAGAAAAGGAACCGTAGTAGAACTATTTTCAGCTGTGAACTTAATTCTGGAGTGATGAGAGTTAAGTACTTCAACAAAATGGTTGATTGCTTGGACTGTATCTGGGCACCATGTTCATATATCGTCAATGAATCTGGCTTTAGTATCTGGGCTTTGGGGAGTTAAGTGCCACTACTTTCGTATCCAGTAGGACATGTAAATGT
This sequence comes from Gibbula magus, assembly GCA_936450465.1. Taxonomy (NCBI): domain Eukaryota; kingdom Metazoa; phylum Mollusca; class Gastropoda; order Trochida; family Trochidae; genus Gibbula; species Gibbula magus. The sequence continues at coordinate 1,643,563 of OW388305.1, forward strand.
AAGAGAGCCATCAAGGATGTTGATGAACATATCGGACAATTGCCAACAAATATCTCCGTGAAATATATACACTTAATTTCACACAGTTTAAAGTTTATGAGCTATGAAAAAAAATCGAAATATATAATTTTTGGCGGTTATGTATTTACCTTTTCATGTAATTATGTTTTTTCTACAGATATTGAATAAAGGTTTTACCCAACAAGGTATTTTGCTTGAATTTTATAATCAATGATAAACGAAATTTAGAATCGATGTTTATAAAACAATCGTCACATTCAGTAATGTGTGACAATGGTAGCCTAACTTCCAAGAGAAGTACGTGCAGAACGTTTTGCGAATTGCGCTAAAGACGAGCCTCCGGAAACGATTGCTGCTGTGTAGTATGTTTTATGCATTAAAGGGAATTCTGTTTACATGACGCCAGATACCCTTGACGCGCGTTACTCGAAAGGTGTACTACCTTCGAAACCAAATTTCATTACATTATCGTAATATGAAAATCATTTATCATATGTCATGTTGTAGATAAAATATTTCTCTAGCGATTGACGTTATAGGTATGTTTTCCAAAAATAAATTCTTTTTGAAACACTAACATCCTTTACGACCTTGACCTTCATTTCTTGTCAGCGTGATATCATTAAGAACCATTAACTGGATTATCTTCATATCTTACACATAACTTTTCCAAGGAAAGATAAAGGGCTGATTAGATTTTGGTGACCTTGACACTATTCTCAAGGTCACAGCGGAACTTTGAGTTTGTCGACATGTTAAGCCTGTCAGGGGAATCGATATCACAAGAACTGTTCACTCTCATAATTATCTTATACCAGTCGATCTTGCTGATCTTGACATTATTTTTCAATTTTGAAGTATTAATTTGTGGCGGGGGATCATGTCACCTTAGTGACAATTACTTGTTTGCATTACGTCTTCGAAGGACTTTAGAAATCTAATTATAACCAAAAAATAAATCACCAGATTTCAACAAGTTGCCTTATTTTTTTTCAAAATCTCCTTATTTTTACCAGTTCCCTAAAATTGGTTCTGAAAATCACCAGTTGTTCTACTACTCCAGGGACGGGTTTAATGATTTGCAAGAGAATAATGTAAAAAGGAAGGTATTGACAGTTGCTGACAGTTTGGAGCTAATTTCCGAGTTTATTTAAGCATTTGTTCTTTCGACGTTAGGATTTAATTGGTTAAACGTGACAGCGTGAGGTAGAGAGGCACCAGCTAACAAGTGCTTGAAACGATGTCTTTTGCGATCTGCAAAATAACAACGAGAGAGGAAATTCATTTAAAATAAAGGTAAACGAATTTTGGAAAGTGTTCGTTTACTTTACAGCGGCAGTTCGGCACACTCAGTGCAGATTTCATTGAGAGCAGTTTGATTGCACTAGAGTTCATTTTATCACATATAGAAAAGCTAATGTATCATTTGTTTTTGATTGTTTGGGGCCATTATTCAATTATTTTAATCTATGATGTGGATGTACCTAACTATAAAATTCATCAATTCTTTGTAAATGTACATTTCAGTTTCTGTGACAGATGTCTGATTAATTTCAACTATTTTATGAGTACCTTCTCCGTGGATCTTGTCATATCAAGTACAAACACGAGCGTACCGATATGGCACGTATGCAGCATACAGTCACAATATTGGAAACTGTCAACTCCCCGATCGGTTTTGATATATCATTCAATATCCTGGACAAAATAAGTAAAGGATATTGGAATGTTTATGATCGATAGTCTGTCAGTATATCAATGACTAAATGGACCACCATTTCAAAATTTCAAAATATCCTTAACTATTTTCGTTCAGTATATATGAAGTCGCTTGTCATATAACCTTCATTTGCACTGCTGTATGATGTTGATGTGTTGGTCCATATCGTAATGCCTCTACCCACGCCAGGCTCGATTATTAAGTGGTAGAAAGGAGAACGAGATGTACATGATTGTACCTACTGGAAATAGAGAATAACAGTATCTGAATGATTGAATTAGCAGTGTAGATATTATTTAAGCTATACAAGTATACAAGCAACACAATGTAAGACCATCCTTATGAGTCACATAAATGTCTAAAATGTGTTTCAAAACTATTTACAGATATTTAGTGTCGCTGTCTTACTACAATGCACGTGTTTGTGAGAAGTCCTTGGACTGAAATGACAGAATACATCATTTTGTGTCTCCTCAAAAAACACAACACAAAAAACACAACACAAAAAACACGCTTTAAGGTAACAAGCTTGGGGACGAGTCCATAAATGAGGATTCTCGGAGAATGCAATTGTCTCAATTGAAAGTTTAATGTATATTCTAGAAGAAAAAAAGCAACAGAGTAAGCGGGGTTTTACTGAGCTGCGACTGTCCGACTGTCGGTGGAAATCCAAAGATATTACAACCATCCGACCATAAAAGCAAAAGAATAATCATAATGTAGCTGTCTCTTGTCATCAAAGAGACTGATTGTTTCGACTTCGGATATTGTTCCAAACATAATTCTCAATGCATATGCATGCTTCTGTTTAAGTAGGCGCTGTCATGTCACAGATGCATGCGAATAACCAATCAGAACCTACTATGCATGTCAGCTGCAGGGCTCCGCTATATTATAATGGAAAAGTGAAGTAAGTGCTGCAAAACTTAAATTAGTCAATGATTGAGACTAAGGTGTAGGGAAGACAATACATAGCAATTCCAGAACTCAACGATAATAGGAGTCACAGGGGTCACTACCTAAACAATCTATCTTCATCTTCTTCTCCAGTACGAAGAGCTCTAGAAAGCTGAAATGTTGTGTACAGACTCTTTGGCCAAAGGGTATTCTAAATTGTAGATAGGGGCCACGACCTAAAAAAAACTTGTTTAACCTTCTTCTCCAGTACGGTAAATTCTCGAAATTGGAAATCTTGGTGACAGACAGCCAAAGGGGATATTAAATTGCAGATTTGGTGACCCCGTGACCACAAATAGGGATCTTATGGGTCACGACCTAAAACACATATTGTAGTGAGCTTTGAACAATACTCTAAATATTTTATGTGCTCTTCAGTCAACATTGAGACTAAGAGAATTAATCCCAAAGAAAGGCCTGGGAGAGATATACATCTAATCTAATCTAAAGTTCTAACATGTGCTTTGAGAAATGGTTGTTGAGAAAGAGACGTTGAGAGTTGAAAACTAAGAATTGAGGGTCTCACAAAGGGTATGTAATATTTATTTTGAAAACTAATCTTTTTGTAACTTTTGTCATATTTCATAAAAGTAATTATTAATATTATATTATCATTTAAAGCCTGATGTGCTACATATCTAATGACTCTATTTTAGAAAAACGTTTTTCTTTATTGATGGACCTATTTTCTATGATTAATAAGTTGTTAGCTTGAAAAGTATAATTAGCGTTGCATTGTGAAATTGCATTTAGGATCTCAATTTGGTATGATCTTTGACTAAATATTTCCCTGAATCTGTCAAGGGAATGTAGCTAGCTATATGTGTATTACTCTATCCATTTGACTTTTAAACGACTGAAACAAACCTGTATATTTATCAACGTGGAGACATCTAACCTAACAGAGCCTCCGCCATCACACAAAACAGGGATATCATATGACATTAGCACACTGGAGGCATTTTCCTCAGTTTTTTTAATTGAAAATGTTCTAAAACATGATAACACCGAAAGTAAAACTTTATGAGATTTGAATTATTAAACTTCGGTATTGTCAGAAAATATAAATTTTCATGATCTCATCAAAATTATACAAACTGGTTCTTTAGAACAAAAACACCCATTGATGATGCTTCTTAGACAGCGTTTAATGCTTTCAATACACACATTTATGTATATTTACATAAGTTTTCCTTCTATTTATGCATATAATATACCCATATGACTTCTGATGTTAAAATGCATGAGGACCGGCAATTACCGGAAAATAATTGCACGAATTTGAATGCACTGGCTCCATTTCATCGCCATTCAAACACTTGGGATGGATCCCGTGACCCTTATTGTTAAATGTTGCCAGGATTTGCAAACTTATTCGTGTCAAGGGAACTATTACATTTGCTTTGCTGATACCGAGTCTGAGAAAGGAGGAAAACGTTTCCTATGACAGATATTTACTGAATATTTTACCCAGAAGCACTAGCGGGAGGAGACTACTTAGAGCACTTTGCAAATCTCGAGTTATATTTCAGTGAAAGATAGAGTAACTGTGATACATGCCGTCACTATTAATAGTCGTTCATTCGATACACGGAAAATTTTGATGCAATGCGGAAGTTAACCCTCTAGAGCCATACATTTACATTGAAATGTATAGAAGTGTATTTGACAAACTTTAAGCAACTGTAATGCCATGTGATGTCAATTAACATGTTTTACTCAGTCAAACCATTCAATGGTTTACTGATTCAAAACACTATCTGAGTAGATAGATACCAATATTAAAATATCCTTCAGAGCTAATTAGGAGAAATAACGTTAAAGATTATGCAGAAATTTCCCTTTCTCCTTCCCGGATGATATTGTTATTATTCGGATCTATTGAACGATGTATTGACCTTTAAAGCTAGTTTGCTAATTAATTTTGAAAATGACATTCTTACGTGTTCCTAGTATATGCTCCAGAAGTCAGTAACAATGGCAACATCATTGCGGTGAATACATGTATGGTGGCCCAAAGTTCTGCCAGTATGCTTCAGTGAAAGACAAGTGGAGAAACCAAATTTATGCAACTTTGTTCACACCATCACATGTCAGAAGAAGTGAAGTATAAGATTATTCATTAATCTTCAGATATTGTGGGACCTGATTTACCACTGTGTTGACCAACTTGCCACTCGTGGATTCTAGCTCATTCTCGTATATTTTAGGCATTCAACAATAAAATTAGAAAATCTATTTTTATTTATTAACCATTTCAGCTATTTTATGCATTTGCGTGTCGAACGATGAACATCTTTTTGTTACATATTTTGTTATGGACAAGTGTGGTTGTAAAATGTTGAATACTTGATATAAACACTCATATGTTATAAGAACAGTAACGATTAGCAAATTAGAAAGATGAAGTTTCGAGAATGAACAAGAAAATGAAAACAATCAAATTTTATATTATTCAATTCGTATTGAATACAACACACAATTAAATAGGAAGGGAAGAATCTGGCAAGCGGGTTCGACTTCTTTTTTGTCCTGTGCATTTTCTTGTTGAAATAAAGTTCGCCTATAACGTGGATAAAATGGAATCACAACAACTGTTAAAACCTAATTAATTTAACGTTAAGCAATAACGCCGTGTGCGTTAACATTGCCGTCGGTATATTAAAACATTTCTGTCTGTATTGTAGCCTGAATTGAAGTTCGTAAATGTACAAGATTTTACGCCAATCACGCTGCTGCCAACGTTCCATAGTGCTTGCACACCTCAAACATCGTCGTCGGTTTTCATATGTTAACACCGTGCTCTTGAGTGGTAGGTAGGCCTGATCCTCACTCTGTTCACCCAATCTACAGTGCACGATCCTGCTACTGATTAGCTGGGCAAGCGGTGTCGGTGCTGATGTCACTGCCACAAATATATGTCTTAGGTAAGGCATCCGTAAATGATGCTTTTCTTACTTTAAATTTATCCATGTATGCTTGAAATGTCTGTAACATCTTTTAGTTGAAAAAATACAAACGTTACCATGTGATGGTTTCTTTTGTTCCTCAGTTTATATCTCATCGAGCGTAGAAGAAGAAAACCATTAATTGATATTTGAATTGCGGTAATTTTATTTTGTTTCCTCCAGTCTTCTTATGACGTCATCCTAATGTTACAATGATGTCATGGGCTTGAAAGCGTTATCCCTATAAAAAGAATAACATATTATTTCACTCAGTAAAATTCCGGATTATATAAAAGCTGTACCACTGAGAAGGTAATTAAATAATGGAATCTTATGGCTAACAACTTTCCAAAACAGTGAATATGAAACATTCTAAAGGGGATAATTCTTTATAAATATTGATAATACATACTGTTTGCTCACATACTTGTGTATTTCAGTGAAAATATCCTACAACGTCGGCCAAAAGAAACGCCTACTTGATTTTCCTTAAAGATGAAATAGTTTTTGAAATAATTATGATTAATGGTGGTGTCCACGTTATGCTGAAAAAGATAATCATTATGAAAGTCCATTGAAATCGTGGAAAAACCGTGATTCGAGTCAATAACATTCATTAAAAACCAATGAAGACCGCTGTTTCCGGTTTATTCACTTGCGCACCGTAGCCAGGTAGATCTGTAGCGTCATAACCACTTTAATGCAAATGTGTGCTGTATTAATGCTCGTGGTTGTATGAAAATCTGTTTCAAATGTTTTTTTCCGACAAGCACTGATTGAAAACGGAACAATTTCTGTTGCTTCATTTCAACAATCGCCATTCTTTTGGGACATGACAACGTCTGAAATTTAAATATATAATGCAGAAATGGTACAACTTCATAATGCTATAATGTTGCTGAAGTGTTCATCTTAGTTTTGACGAATTCTGATATGATATCTGGTAGGGGTTTCCTTTGTCCGACAGTGTATAATTTGGCATGTTTTTGGAGCATCAACACGAAAACTAAAACGATCATATTTTTGTATTATCTATTTACATTTGCACTAAGATATACATACATACTTTTCGGTATGCAGCTGTATGTAATGTGGATTGCTGTTTTTGTGAATAAAACACTTGTGACCATAAAGGGCTTCAAGTTTTACTTAATTTCTAAAATGAATCAATGTGCATAACTGTTGTGCCATTATAAATCTTCTTCACTGATTTGAGGAATGGTTGTTCATCTTAGCAATTGGCGTATACTGGATTTGTTCTATTCATCGTTGTTCCGTCAGACCATTGTATTATGCCGTCAAGATCTCTAACTCTAACTACAGAATTGAGAACATAATATTTACACTCTACACGCTATAATACGATATTTCACAAGCAATCATATAATAATGAAATGTATTTGCCCACCCGCGATATACAGCTCTCCATTTACTATACATCTGTCTGAACAATAACGATTCTGTCCGTAACTAAGGAAACTGAGGAGGCTTCCGAATAACGATGTTTCAGAGAACCTGCTTTGTTTGATATCATACAGAAGACAGGAAGTTTGACCCAAACCAATTAGAGCACGACTCTACTCTCTCTCCACCTACGACCATCAACAGGTATCGGTAATGATACACGGTTTATCACACAACAGGGTCTCTCTCCACCTACGACCATCGACAGGTATCGGTAATGATACACGGCTTATTCACACAACAGAGCCAGGAGGAAGTATCTCGCGTTTGGTTTTAAATATCTCCTACCTTTTCATTGTATATGTCACTAAGTAAAGCTAATTGAAGATAGAGAGGCCAAGTACCTCTTTCATCAACAACTAGTCCAAGTTTATGTTCGTAGCCAATCAACAGCTACAGGAAGTTAACCTGTTTTTTGATCTGTTGTCGACGCCGCGTCAATTAGAATAGGACACGAATACATCAAACACGGGTGAGAGAAGTTTGTTCACGAAATATATTCAGCTTTGTAATAATAGGTTCCTGAAATTACCAACAGGAGAAAGTGGATTGTATGATTAACGACAATTCTCTCCATTAAGCTCCAATGCTCTAAAATGTCACGACATCGAGATATATTGTATTGCACCGCTTCTTTTAGTTTAGTTCAGTGAGCAACAATTTGGAAAATAATAAATTTTCTGGCCCATCTGTATCTTGTTAGTGTCCGGAGAACTGATGTGTAAGATTTGTCATACATTCTACGTTATATCTTAATTTATGTCTTTTCAAAAGTAATTGACATTTATATAAATATTTATTCTTTACAGTAAAGTACTGAGTCTCGTTTATGATTGATTGACTGTCTATTATGTTTCCTTATGTACACCGTCAGTCTCAAGGTGTACACATTTCATGTACCCGCTGTCATAGTAAGAGCTCCCAATCCAGAGTAGCAATCGCATAACGGTGATATGACAGTATATAATGATGCACGTGATGTACGGAGTTTTAAACAGTTGGATAAGCTGTGAATATGTCTTTAATTATAGACTTATTTCCCCCATATTTACTGCTTTGTTTGGAAACAATTTTCACATTCCATTGCTTACATGCTCAATTAAACTAAGGTTAACTCGTCCGTTCAGTCATTTAAAAGCTTGTAGCATTACGTTACACTACTTTTAGAATTTCAGTTGACACGAATGACGCTTTTTTGTTTACGTTTAGGGTCAAGGACGTTCACACGATAAACACTTACATGTATCTGTTTCGGGAATCCATTAGGAAATAGATTTAATCATTGTGTTTGTTCAGTGGCTTATAAACGGTTTGAAAAATGCAAGTGAAACTGGTATGAATGCCAGAGTTTGTCGACGGCATTTATACAGCAGGTTAACTTGAACAAACACAACATTAAATCTTTTTTTTATAAATTCAAATTTTGTAATTTAAGCGATATTTAATCAGTAAATAAACTTTTGAAAATAAAAAAAAATCTGCAAAAGTGCACAGTGAATGATAATTTTTTGTTTGTTAAGTATAGTCTTAGATTAGGCGCTAAGCTCCGCCCACAGAAATACCGCATCATCTTACAGACCCTTGCAGAATTAGTTACCTGAAAACCGCAATCTGAATGCATTCTGATCGCGGTCAACTGCATTCTGACCGCAGTCTGATCGCGGTAGGTACCGGTAAAGATATCTGCAACCGTCTGTATGTGTCACCACGCGCAAAACGTAGTAGGAAGTATGATTAAACTATTTAAGTTTTGGTTCTAACATGCTGTATTAATTAACTTTCAATTAAACTATCAATAGAATTCATGTTGTAAGTTTTTTTTTAAAAGTTCCATTCAGAAAAGAGCATGTGATAGCAGTGTTGTTTCTGCGCAATGATGCATCGAAAAGTATAGTCCAGCAGGTTATTTTGTATAAACGTATGTAGGTTATCCTTTTCAGCTGTCGATATCGTGTTTATGAGAATGTATACCGGTCACATGACCGTGTTTAACAGTATCTGCAGAAAGCATGTCACTTAAATTCTAAAAGTTTGAATTAATAATAAAATGAATAATAAGTAAGTAAGTAAGCTTACTTTTATTGACGTGACGGAAAGATAATACGTTGTATGTTTCTCCCTAGGGTAATACTCCTGAAGACGGCCGACACTGGTATAAAGATGGTGCATCAGCTTTAATACCCCCGAGAGAAGCGTGCATCTTTAATTTTCCATATATACACCAATATTTCATCGTGTAGACTTCCTTTGGACGTTAATTTAACTCATCGCCAAAAGAAACTTATCACCTCAGTTGAATTCATCATATGTATGATTTTCAATTGCAAATATCTCAAGTTTTCGAAATGATAATCTAAAACTGAAAACTACAGGTGTTTAGTCAGCAGTCAAAGAATACTTCTACATGTCTTTTTAATTTAAAAAAAGATGAAATTTTAAATTTTAAACTTCTTCAAAAATTATTGTTGATGGTACACAATTGTCCAATGACATATAAGACATGTTCTATGTAAAAATGTATAAATGTGCCTGATTCTGATGTGCCTGCAATAGAGGCTATGCGGAATATGTCTATTTCTACTCAACGAAAATTCAGTGATATTTTCCGATTTCCGAAGTAAACGTAAGTTTGACTGTGCATCTTAAACATTGTACATGTATGTTTAATGACATACGCGGATATAAATAACAGTATAAAAGGAAACAGTCAATGGACAGACCGTGTTAAGAGTCAATAAACAACAGATACAACAAATAAAGTGCACAGAGCGTTGTTAGTGAACAATTGGACGTTTGTGCGGAAGAGAAAGACATACAATTTATCGTTATTTTCAAATGGAAAATTCCGAAAAATCAAAGTAATTTTAAAAGAGAAATATTCATTGAAGAAATAAATCAACAAAACTAAATTATGTTTGATGCCGACCGCATGATGTCATTAATGTACAGTGTCCCCCAACAATGATGTCACAATATATACAACATGACGTCTTAACCTTTTGTCGACATGAAAAATGGTACTTTGAAGGCAAACTAATAGAGTCACCAACCTCATCTAAGTACTTATACATAGGTGTTTACTTTACTAACCAGCTGTCCTGGTCAACCCATGTTAAGTATGCATCTATCCAAACTCAGAACATATTGATAGGCATTTTAAAAAATGTAAAAATACTTGGAGAATTAAATTCAACATCCTTTTTAAGAATTTTTGATGTAAGAATAAGTCCAATTCTATTGTACGGGACTGAAATATGGCGATATCATCATTTTGACCAAATAGAGACAGTTCATTTTTTGGCCTGTGATGAACACGCCGAATGTAATGATATATGGAAAATGCGGTTGGTATCCGCTTATAATTATTTCGCAAGTTAAAGTAATCAAATAATGGCTGAGAATATTAAGTATGTCCGCGTACCGCTTACCAGAATTGTTATGAAATGATGATTTTATATGACCATCCTGGACACTATAACTGGCTAACGGATTTGAAAAAGTTATTACTCTCAACAGGTTTTAATCACAAATGATATGAGCAAAATGTAGAATTTCCGACAACATTTATAAACTCCTTTACGCAAAGGCTAAAATATATATGCCAACAAAACTGGCTTCATAAACTCTCCCTCTCTACCAATTGTGATTATTATTCAGCATTCAAACCTTATATTTCTACTGAATATTATCTATCATGTGTCTCTGTAAGAACATTTAGAATAAGCTCATCTCATGATTTATGGATTGAAAAAAGGCAAATATTTGACAATAAAAAGAGGATAATAAAAAGAAGATAGATTATGTAAATGGTGTAATTTCAATATATTTGAAGTGAATATCATTTTTTTCTTGTGTATCCATTGTATGATAATTTACGTTGAAAATACCTTAAAGAATTCGATTATGTACATCCTTTTTCAGATCATTTTTTGTTTATCTTTATTAAACTTTCAAAGTCAAATTGTAATTAAAAATCTTGGTCTTATATACCGGTTTAGTCCCACTGTGGCCCATCCCATAGTGGGCCGGGTATTTTCACACCCTCTAAACGAGCTCTCCCAGAGTGGGCCGCGGACAATTGAGCTGACCCATAGTGGCCCACATAGGTTTGATTACCTAAATTAACAGGAGTGATTACCTTGTTAAGAGGTGTCAAGTGATTAACCATTGATAAGACCTGTGTCAGTGTGAGAATGCACTATGTAGAGTTGGTAGAAGATCTTGAGGCATATCTTGAAAGTTCCATCCATTGACACAGTGTCACTATAGCAGAGTCTCTTCAGATTGTCAGAGGTGGCAAAGACGAGGATTCTACTGCCATCTTGGACGTCGTCAATCAGGAGGAAGTCCTCGCCGGTGTGTGTCTGTCTCCATTCGCCATCAAGTTGAACACTGGCTGATGACTTGGGGTCTGTGGCACTTTCTTGGCACGCTCTCTGTACAGACTGGATTTGATGGCTGTGATCTTTGCCTTTCCTCAAAAGCTGCCCATCTTCGTCAGTTGTAGCAGTGGCGTGACACCCCGTGTGCCTACAGCGCCAGCTGATGGTCTTATTCTTGTTCACCCTCTTCTTGTTGTACTTTAATCCCCCCAGCAAAAGGTCGATTCCATTATGTCTACTTGGCACTAACACTCCCTTCGACTCCATAACTGAACTGACTAAAAAATGTTTAACATTCTAATATATAGTTTTTCTTCCCTTCTCAGCTAACACAAACTACTTACCAAACTTACCGTAGCCTATTTCCTTCCTTCTCAATGTCTAACAGTTAACTTCCTACCACATAATAACCCCACTACTCATCATTAACACCTTCTCTGATCTATTGCTCACCTGGTCAATCACCCTTAACACCTTCATTAGTATGTTTTCACAACTAACAACCTCTCCCGTATTGGGCCGGGCTATCACACCTCATTAACGAGCTATCCCACAGTGGCCCATCGGTCTGCTCATTACGTAATCTACTCGTGGGCCACTATGGGATAATACCTATATACCATGCCATGAATATCAGAAATGACTAGTATAAGAGATTAGCGCAATGTGTCATCGTGTTTATAAGCCATATATATTCATGTATATTGAAGTGTATTATGTACTATAGGCCTGTGGCCTTTGAGTATGGAATAGAGAATTTCGAAACCTCTTGTAGCATATCGTTCTTAACAAAAACCGGTAGCATTGGAGGATAAACGCGGTCTGATGTTTTTATCTGTTTTTTTTTATTTGTAAACTTTACGTCAATATACTCCTGGACATTTGCTTTTGTACATACGAATTTCATTTGCAATTTGCAAGACCTCAACACGAGTTTAAGTATCTACTAACCAACACATCGTGAAAGGAACCATAGAAATCAGAACAACCAATTATGCAAACGACGATGAATTATTTATATTAAAGTGCTCAGATAAATGTGTATGCTCTAACTGAATTAGATCGAAAATAAATTAATTCCTCCATGACTAATATAAACTGAATGTTTTTGTAGATCAAGTTTTTTCAACAATTGGCTGTATTTGAGGCTAACTGGCTGTACAAACAGTTTCAAAATTAAATTATTTTAAATAATAGTTTTATTGTCGAGATTCGTCTGGTTTCCTTCACACAGTAACATCAGAGAACATTTTACTTTGATCTTCTAAGATGAGCATTTAAATTGAATTTAGATGTGTTGTTATTTGATGTTTTGACTCTGTTTGACATCAAGGATCAGTTGTCAAATTCTTACAAGATGCTCTTGTCGTATTGTTACTTGTACATGTGTCTATTAACTAAGACTTTACAAAATATCTACGTTGTGTATCGTATTTCTAAATTCCAAACGTTTGGTTATTTGTTGCAATGGTAGTATTTTATTCTGTGTAAATGAATTTGTATTTTTAATAGGCAATTTCGTTTTATTACTTCATTTCTTCAGCAAAAACAAGACTGTCGTAACACACTGTCTCAAAAAAGAGACGCATATTAAGATTGCCATTAAGGAATGTATCTAATAGTGCATATCTTCAGTTTTGAACAAATTTATATTTATGAGTTATTTCACATGTTCAGAATATTAGGACGTGTTAAAACGCAATCTTGGTAACTATGTTTTATGGATTTGTATATGCGATTTTCAAAGAGGTGCAGAAATCGATCATAAATTGGGTATTGCACATGCTTTCAACATGAACGTGCATCCATTGTGTTTCATAATATTTTATTTGGTTAAAAATGTGCCGAAATACCATATGTGCTGATTTCATTCAAATAAATTCCCTCAACTTGCTTATTCAACCCCACTCACCAAATATATAATAATTAAGTTTCCAATGTATATCTAGTGACATCATTAAATGTGTGTAGAAACCGAAACTACACGCCCCATTTCCATACATAATAGTACTATGACTTACTAAACATTATCAACTCAAGTTGTCTTTTTGTCTGTAAATAAGTTTCCAAAATTACGTTTGACTAATTGACGCGCGTCAATCGCAGTGCATTGTCCGGTTTTCGACCATAAATCACTACTTTTAACTTTATATCATCACTATAGTAAGTCTACTATCATTAAAATGGTAATGTTTAGCAACAACCAGTACTTCAGGATAAAATAGGACCATTTATAACGTTTGGTATGTTTGACAGGTAAAGTTTAGGGATTGAAGGTTGGGAGTATGTGTGTTGGGGTGGTTTTGTGTCCCACAAGCACGAATTCACCCTATGGTAGAGTCTTTATGTTACAAGCTGTTGGTGGTGACATACACATTATTGACTTTAGCGGCTCCTGGTGTCCAACGTTTGATGAGAATGTGAGGAGGGCAATACACGCAACGATAGCATACAGTTGAACGGATCTCTACTTTGGAGTTTTAGATGTCTACGAGCATATATGATGATTACATTAAAGTAATACGAATAAAGGTAATTTTCATTTTGTTTATTCTTAACTTATATGTGCACGAACTTTAGGAGTTTTTTTTATCTTATGCCTTTATTATCTGGTGAGTCAGTTATCCCGATGATGCTTTGTGTACGGTTACCATATGCGAATTTCTTTCAAAAAGTTACAGCTGAGTTTGCATAACTTCCTGCTAATTTTAAATTCAAAATATGCACATACTGTCATATTAAGCAATGTGTAATGTGAAGACAGCTATGCAATATATAATGTCATTCTGTTTGAAAGTAGGAGTCAGTTATCAACTAGTATACTTCATATACTACAAAGCAGATCGTTCAATGTTGCCGAACACAATAGATACGATATGTGATAGACTGACGGTAACGTTTGAATAATCACTAGTAGAATTGATTCACCATGCTTTTTATTTCCAGAGAGTCAAACGAGATGTAGATACAGCTTCTGGTAAATACATGGAGGAGTACCACTCCATTCCTAACTGAGTGCAAGTACCATGTGACTTGGGATGTCTTTGATACCTTTGATACTCGATCTCATTGCATACTAGAGAATGTCATACGAGGTACGAGTGCTTGTTTGACATGGGATAATGTATACTGTCCTTGGCGAGTGTGTTACGATGGAGTCTTTAACCAGAGGGTGCCAAGTAATGTTGCAAGTTGGTGGTGGACATACACATTATTGAGTGTAGCTAGACTTAATGTGACAGTGTGGTGAGTATTATTGATGCTTGGTTAAGTCAGGTTAAACATTTTATTTCGTCAAGAGGGTAAAACAATCAGAACATTTCGTATCAGGAACAGGGCTTCAGATCATGTCGGCCAACAGTACAACGAACGATACCTCTAATTGAAAGTAGATTGAAATTGAAGATGTTCGAGACGTTGAAATAGTGAAATAAACAATTGGGCCCATCAGTCTGTATCATAATGGGCACTGGATGCGGGTGTGTTGAGTCGGGAGAAGACGCTCTGCTGTTTGATTCCTTTGCTTGTTTGAATTCGTGTGCCACATAACAGTTTTGACAGCTCGTTTAATTCACCAGGGTACATTATTCGATAATGATACTTTTTCTCATTATAACCGATTAATGGTACCGACTAAATTATATTGTCATTCCGTTCATAGCACAAGTAAAATGACAATAATAAAAAAAAACAGGATTCAAAATAGATCAATTAGCCAATGTGATCTACATTTACATTCCATCATTCACTATTTCGAGGACTATCTCGACTCTCACATGACATCTTTGGAAAAGACTAACGAACATTCAAAACTGCGATTTAGATGTTCTGCTTTTGATGTCCGATGAAAATCCACCGTGAATCCAAAGTGAAAGTTCGTGAAAGTCACACTAGGCTTGTGAATGTCATGATTATTTTAGTAATGAGATTCTATAAGTTGATGACCGATACGAAATGAGATTCTATAAGTTGATGACCGATACGAAATTTTGGATGTCCAAAGGAAATCCAACGTGGATTTTTAATGAAAGTTCGGGGAACTCCTCTTAAGATTTGGGAATCATACGATTCTTTTGCAAAAGAGTAATGAGCAACAACGACTGATTTAGAAAGTGTGCCTGTTGGTCATACAACATTTAAAAAAAGGATGGTTTTACGAAGGTACATTGTCAAGGTGAATAATCGTTTGAAAGACAATGATGTGCCATTTCCCACCCATCTAGATCTATAACGACCTATTGTCATGGCAACCAGTTGAAATGTGTTATTGTGCAAAGATTAAACGTGAAATATCTTCCTTCCTAAAACTATTGCCTGTGAAGAGACAAATGTAAATCTCACACGAACACATACGACAATGGCGTTTTCATTGAAACGGAGAGTTGCAACACAATAAAACAGATCCAAGAACTTCGCGTTAACCAACTATAGCTATCACAGGAGGACATGCAATATGTACTTTAGATACAGAATATGGTGTTTGCTATTTGATATTATTTGAAAATTGATGCTGAAAAGCTGGAAAGGAAATGTTTTGTTTCATATCATTTTTGCATTTGTCGTCTTAGTACTCGAACAAATTGATTTGACAACTGTATGATTTAAAAACGATATAATATACATCTGTCAACATTTCGGAAACATTAAGACCAAATTGGTGACATGTGAACACATGTCATTCTGCCATGAATCTACGTTTTTGTCAGCTTAAAGGCAAATGGAATATCGGTAAGGTAATATGTCAAATATTGTTAAGATATATCTGTAACTCCCTGAAACTGAGCGGATGTAAAGGCGCTGTAGCACGTTGTTTGCAAATTTTGATATCTCAAATTTGCCATTTATTATTGAACTTTATACATGATATTGTTACATTAGAGGGTAAATAATCATTACACGACCCGATAAGCCTATCCATAGAAAACGATTATCGGTATTTGAGACAAAATGGTGCGACGTATAAAGCAACACCTCAATGTGAGAGGCACACTTGCGAGTTTGAGAATTCAGACTGCAAGATGGTGAACCATTCCATAATTCTGCCGTAATCAAACCTCTTCTCTGAGTGAAAATGTATCGCTACATCAGTCAGATCACTTCGAGCGACCATTTTAATGTGAACACCTTAAAATACCGTTTGTCGGAAAATTGACTCGCATGGCTGAACCGAACCATGTACATTTCTTGATTCAGGAATATTATAAAGACATTTGTAACACGTATTTATTATTTTTCGTGAGAGCACTTTATTTCAGTAAGAACGGCGTGCTACAATACATTCAAGTGATGTTTTGGTTTCCTGCTTTGAAAGAGTACATAGTTATATGTATATGAATTATAGTGCTCCTATACGTTACCTCGTGAAGATAAACTACTTTGTGATACAGTTCTGTTGGTAGCGATGTAGATATATGATGCATTTTATGACCGATATATTTCTGGCTGTTGTCAGAAGAATTGATGTGTAATGTTATTCATAGATTTAGAACAAACTAGTGTACTATGACCTGATTCGACTTACTCTAGATTGCTCCTGGGCAGTGAATGGTGTAGTTTTGCTGCTTCACGGGAATTATATTTGCAAGATGTTGTCAATTTCTATCGATAGTTTAAGATGATAAAAGTCCACTCAGTTTTGAATACATTTATAAAATACAATCAGTCAATATTTTAGTATCACATTTGTCTTTCTGAAATTATCAATGTAAATAATCATCAATGACTTAATAATATCATGCAAAAAAGTGAGCGTGGCTCACTAATACCCCCGACTCTTAAAGTTTGACATTTTTATTTTACTTTTAGGTGTCTGCACACCTAAGCATTGATAAGCTATCCTCAATACACATGTTTAAGATATAAATATTTACCTTTATATTTCTGTAAATACCCAACTACAGAAAAGTTTATATCACTTTTAACTACAAACAATGTCCAGATTTTGTACAGACTATCGCTAGTCCTATACCATATCAATCGTTATCGATCAAATCGACATCATTTGTAAACCTCTTATTTTGTAAAAATATTATTTTGATGTTATGGTTGTCCTATTACAGGGTAGCGCTGTTTATATTGTGAAATTCATTTACATTGTACTATTGGTCTCCGGGCCATATATACCAATAAAATCTGTCTGTCTGTCTGTCTGTCTGAAATGCAATTGCTAAGATTAAACTGTTTGTGAAAAGGGTAGGACAAGTCTCTTCATGTAAAAAAGGTGGTGTAAGTAAAAGTAGGATTAATAGTAACTTGAAACGGTAGGGGTAACATAATACACTACTGACATTACCACTGATTTCAACTTTATTTTGGAAATTGATCCATCATAATGATTCATTCGAGTGACTTGAAACAACAGGTACATGGAAGCACATCCCTGAAGGCACAGTGAGGGATATACAGCAGTTTATGGCTGAAAGGAAAGAAAATTTAACTTTTCCAAAAATATAACCAGTGGAAATATAAAATAGTAAAATCAACAAGAACACTGAAGTAGCTTATGATGAAAGTTACATGAAAAAGAAAATGATAAAGTCAACAAATCACAAAACAGAAGTAGCTTCATTTATTCTAGCTCCGAATATGACGAAGTAAAAAAAAAAAAAAATCCGCAAAAATGAAAAAATTCACCAAATCGTGTGACACCTCTCCTAGTAGTGAAGAAGACATGTGACAAATTTGAAAAGGATGAGATGAATAGTTTTTCTGTAATCGATCGGACAAGAAATGCTCAGAATATGACTAAGTTAAAAAATAAAAAAAATCGCCAAAAATTCTAAAATTCACCAATTCGGTTTACATTTCGCACTGCACCTCTCCTATTGGTAAAGAAGACATGTAAAAAAATTAAAAGGATGAGATGAATAGTTTTTCTGTAATCGATTGGACAAAAATTGTATTCGGACGAACGGACAGACAGACAGACGGAAGGACGGACGGAATCATTGGTATTACTATATACCCCCGACCTTTTTAGGTCGGGGGTATAGTGATGAATAGCTACGAAACACATACGAATTGTCTAAGAACAATAAGTAAATAAGATACAGTACGAATACACAACGGATTTCCACGAATACGATACGAAATCATAAATCTTGTACGAAAAGTTTACAATAGTCGGTTACAATTCGGTGATTAGTCCGAATTGATTAGTCCACAATTCGTGACAGTTGTAGATGATTCGAATATGATTCGTGATTAATTCGGGGTAAGAACACCCACATTTTTAAACACGAATTCCAAAAGAACTGTTTACAGTTGATAATAATATTCTGTCACATTGATAGGAGGCGGAACGAATTGAGGTATTGTAAAATTGATACATGTATACATCAGTTGTGATATTTAAACAACAAAAAAGTGAGCATGGCTCACATACCCCCGCCATCTGATATCCGTCCATTGAGAATTATAGATGTGAAGGGTACTATGTTTAAAAAACAGCTTCAAGCATCATAATATTGTCAAAAATACTTTTGGGAACTGACTTTGTTATTACAAAATTTCATTCACCCAGATGTTTTATTTTTGAGGTAACTTAATTTTCCCCATTAGAGCATCACACCGGTAATTTGTACAAAGTTCAATTTCGGATTCAAGGGCCATAACTAACATAACATAAAATAATATTTCGGAAATGGATTTTAAACTCGATGAAGAGTATCATTTGGACTACCTACATGTTCAATTTCATTCACCTAGATGTATTAGTCCCCATTGGAGCATCACAGTTCTTATGGCGTTAAGTTCAATTTCAGATTCAAGGGCCATTACTCCGTAAAAAATAATATTTCGGGAGTGGTTTTCGAACTCGATAACGAGTATGGTCATGAGTACTCACAACCAAAATTGCATTCACCTAGTTTGAACAGTTTCCGAGAAAACATGTCCCGATTGAACACAATAAAACTAAGTCCAAAAAGTGACGTTTCCTTGGAAACGAAAAAACATTTAAATCTCAGAAAATTGGAAATTGTTTGTGTGCGACCGGAAGAACATGGTTAACAACTGTACAAAGTTTGGTTGATGTAACTTTGACGGTTTTTGAGAAAATTGACCGGACGGAAGGACGGACGGACGGACCGCTACATACCCACGCTTACTTCGTAGCGGGGGTATAATTAAAAAACAATGTTGTATTTGCTTAAATGTATGCATTTGGCTTAATTAAAATATAATATTGCAATTGCTTTCCTGCAATTTTACAACTTATATCACAAATAATACTGAGTGAAGAAATTGAAATCATGAAATTAAGACCCATATGGTATATTACGTCTATTAAGTCTATTAAGTCTAAGGACCTTTATCAGAGATTTAAGAATCATGATGTGTTGAAATAATATTTTCAAAATCGAAGATTCTGATCAAAGTTACTGAAATATATTTCATTCATTCAAGAAGAGAATAAGCTATCAAACAAACTCCTTTATTATAGCATTGAAACACGCTGTTATTTAAAGAAACTATAAACAAATTAATAGATATAATACCCATGCAGTAAACGTGTGTTATCATCACCAATTTAGATATTATTTTCAAAACTAGGTTTATATGTGTACTTATGTATAGCAAACTAGCAATCTGAAACGTTTATTTGAAATCATGTTAAGACAAGGAAGCCATCATCCGTCTTTAAACAAAATAGAATATGATAATGCTTAGATTATTTACATAAATGTATCACATGCTTATAAAATGACAGAGAAAGTTTTACATTAAATTTGAGATCAACTTGCCAGGTTGAAGCAAGTATAGGTGTCGTAGTTATTATACAAATAGAAGTTAAGTTTGAATGAGTTATAAAGAAAACAATAGATATCACAAGTGGCCATACAACACTTATTCTATTTCATACAATGAGCAGAAACGCATATGATATATCTTACAACTTTCACAGAATAACATAAATTGTATGTAAGCATCATGTTCTCATATATACAGGACGGATATTTGAACTATAAAATTTGCCCTTGGTTGGTAAATGACAGTGTTAGACGTGATTGGCAAAATAACAACTTAAGTAATCATTACTAATTAGCACTTTCGAACAGCATCATATGCAGAAGAAAAAACATTTTCTCTTTGTTGTACTTATGCAAATATACAATATGATCTTATATATTTATTCAAACTTTTAAATTGATTTGTTCATTTCGTCACGTTTTAATCCTCATAATTTAGCATCATTATATTTTGTCATTCACCTTAAAACATTAAATCATTTAAATGAATTACGAATCTATTTCTACATAATAAATGTATTTTCAGTTAAATTCACTAAAAATGATTACCATATGCATTGTTTTGGAGTTTCAAATTTTGTTTCCTTTCAAGCCTTTCAAAATGGGAAATCTATGTTTTCATGAATTGTATCAACCACAATCACCAAAGGAAATTTGGAAAATTACTTTGAATAGATCCCTTTATTGATATATCAGTGAATAGACAAGCTTTCTCTACTTACTATAGGTAAGCAATCAAGGATATTTTAAGACGTATGCTGTAGGTCCTTGAGGCAGTATTGTCTGTCCTTATCCTGTTTTTACGTTTAAGCGGGTATTCTAGATAATGAAGTCGAAAAGATGAAAAAGGTTGGATGATAAATTATCATATGCATATCTCTGAATTCGTTCGTTTATGCAACTACACACATCATGTTTCATTCTTAGTAATATCGAAAATGTTTGTGTACATGAAAACTCATGTTCAATATGCGAAGCATAAATCTTTCAATCATTTTAAATCGTTTGGCGACTGCAAAGGAACTTACATTTGCTAAGAAATGACATAAGAACTTTATGTTTTGAAAAATTAAGGGAATTAAAATAAATTCCCCGTCTCATTATTATAATTAGTCGTATCATTCTGAATAACAAGATTGCGTACCTTTGAAACTAGAATGTTTTTTAAAAAGTCGTTGAGACATAAACGTCTTGTCAAAAAGTGATAACAAATGTGCACCCTTCTTCATATTCCATTTTATCACATCTGAAATGATATTGTATTAGAGAATCTACCCACCATGATTGATCAGGAGAGTGCCCTCGGTGCTACCAAATCTTACATCTTCAGAGACACTTGAACACTAAGGAAGCAATATTGGAACTAGTTATACCGTCTGCTTGAACTCCTTAAGAACCCATTACATACTTGGGGGAGTCTCGCTTGTCGTTTGAAGATCTTTTCACAGCTGATGCCTTTGCATCATCGACCATTTGGAAAGATACCACATAGAAAGTATAGGAACGTATAGTGAAGACTGTCACCATTTAGTGGTAATAATGCCCTACAGACCTAGATGGACATAGTACTGACCGATTAACAGTACCCTTCGATTATAAATCACTTGGTGATATTGAAGTTATACATGGAAGGATGCTATTGACATTATCCTACTAACCTAGATAAAAATACCATTGTCAATGACCGAATAACAGCAATCGTTTATCGTTAATCATTGGGTGATATTGAAGTTATAAATAGTTGGATGCCATAGACCTTATTAACGTTTTAAATTCATTTAAACTTCTTAATTGCATCATTGTGATCATGACTGAAGTAATTAAATTAAATAAAAAAACGAATAATTAAAGGCCATGATATCACAGGAAGGTGTTTTTATAAACTTTACAAAACAGATGTGATGACCTGAGTTTATTACCTGAGTGAGAGCAAGGGTTATACAAATATGTGCATTAATTTTGTAAAATAATATGTTACCCTTTCGAGTATGATTATTTCTATTTAAACATTGCTATTACTTTAGAATCAAACAATTCAGAGTAAGAAAATGTCTCATATCTCTTGTGACAACAGATTTTATTGATGTAACGATCACGTGTTTAATGATGTCACTCACGTAAGCAGACTAGGACTTGTGCAAAGATAACCTTTGTTAGAGTGAAATGTGCACATATCGTATATATGGTTGTGTTTCATCAGACTAATATGACTAAGACTGTCAACATCATCTTGTAATTTGACATATTGAACCCCGTAATAAGTACCATCGATACCAGGTGTTTACAACTCTTATACAGAAAAGAAGCAATTTTCCCGATTAAGTCACACTATTTTAGATCATTTGTGACATAGGTTGACCTAGTTATAACGCTATTTTACAATATAAGCGGCAACCGACTGCATAAAATCAATTCTGAAGATTGTACACAAGAATAACATTAACTGTTACCGGATGGTTACTGACAGTGAAGTCGTTGGAGATGTTGAAACCAGGAACTATTAATCAAAATAGGTACTGAACATAGATACACCCTTGCTGTATCTTGTTGGTGTTTCGTTAATTATTAATTGATTGAACATTCTGGTGATTCCTGCAGGTGGAATGTGATGAAGGAGTGAGCATATTCTCCGAAACGTCGTGTATTTTCACATTAAACAAGTTGTTATCCAGAAAGTACTCCTGTTCACATGTATACCATTTCTAAATGCCCTTCAAAGAAAGGTATGTTCACGGCTATTTCGATAACAGTATGTTTATCTTGAAAAGTGAAAACGCGAGGTCTTTGGAAACTGTAAAGTAATCAAGAACGTGCAATCGAGAGTAACGATGAACATTTAGATAAATTATCTTCAAAGTAATTCAGATGTCGAACTTAAATTGTCGAATAACATGTCGAAATATAAATTCAATAGCTTCAATTGCTATATATGCTTGTTCTAAAAAAAATTATTGTTTGTTTTTTTTTATCAAATTAAGATTGGTGACTTCGGCACGTTCTGGTATTCAGTAACAAGTGTGGGTAGTTCCACCAAGCAGTCATATCTACCAGTCTCTGAGGAACTGACCAATCACCGTTGTGAATCAGCAGAGAGCACAAGTGCGAATGTCACAAAACTAATCACCTATTTACTCTGACTCGTGTGAGTGATAGTTTTGTTTTAAACGTTTGCTACACATAACAATTTTGACATCTTGTTACGTTAACCAGAGTAAAGATATTCAAAAGAATGTTTCGTGATAATTGATAATGGATACCGTCTAACTTACAATGTTTTTCAGTTTATAAGACAAATTACATTGCATCAATGAAAAGACAGAATTTAGAATATATCAAACATATTTAAAATAATATATATCCAAAAGTGATCTTCATTTGAATTCCACCATTCACAATCTCGAGGAACTCACGAGAGATTTAGGAATTATCTGATGCAAAACAGTAGTGAACATACAGAACAAGAATGCAGAATTTCTGCTTTTTATGTCCAATGAAAATCGAACGTGAATCCAAAATGAAAGTTCATGAAAATCACCAAAGACTAGTGAAACACATGATTCTTTTGGAAATGAGTAAATAGATGACCAAAAGGAAAGTATTAATAACAAAAGGAAAAAGTGAGTCCTTAACGAAAATACGCGAAAGTACACTGAAAACTTGAGAATCATAAAAAGCTTTCTAAAAAATGTAATGCACATCCATGACCGATTTCGAAATTATGCTTGCTGGTCACAGAACACTCAACATGAATGGATGCATGAAGAAGCATTATAAAGGTGAATAATCCTTTGGAAGACAGTAATGAATCATTTCCTACCCATTTAGATCTATAATGATATGTTGTTATGGCAACCATTTGAAATCTATTTTAACGAAGGTCAAACGGGGAAATATCTTCCTTAAACTATTGCCTATGCAAGAGAGAAATGCAAATCTCATACCAACACATATGACATTGGCGTTTTCCTTTAAACAGAGAGTTATATCCCAATAAGAGAGATGGTAAACCTGTGCTGCACCAAACTCATGCTGAAAAACTGGAAAAGAAAGAATGTAGTTTATATCATGTTTGCAGATGTTGTCTTGTTACTGGAATAAATTTAAATAACAACCATATGATTTAAAAACATTTCGGAATCATTCAGACAATATTTGTGACATGTGATCACATAGCATAGGAATTTTCTTATGTTTCTCCAGCTAAAAGGCATATGCTACCTACACTTTACGAATGTATAAGTAAGATATTAAATTATGTCCAATATAGTTAAACGATATGTGTAACTCCCTCAAACTGCGTGCATGTTTGGCTTTCAATAAAAAAATCTTTACATGAAACATAAATAATTACATGGCTCGTGAAGTTCCAGTGTTCTAAAATGTTTCTAAACGAGCTTCCATTTAATACCAATTTTATCAAACGACTTCATGATTTGGTATTAAATGAGGAAAAACGACTTAGATACCAAATCATTCACGAATGTTTGATGAAATGGTATTGACTAATTACCGACAGTGTTCTGACACGTAACTGTTATGTACTATTGTGACGGCGGTATGGCAGCTTTGACTTCAACACTGCACAATATTGTAACATCATAAACTAGTTTAGTACCGTCGTATAAACAACATATATATACATACATGAAAATAAAAATATATACACAATGTGATGAAAAAGTCAAAACAGTAAGAACGGGGAGATTTTAGGGAGGTTTCAAATTGGTCTACTTTGTCAATTCTCTTGATCTCATTTGGTAGGTTGTTCCACCAAATAGAACCCTTGACGTTGAAAAAACGGTTGGAAAAGGTTTTTCCGTCGCACATATGGCATCTCAAGCTTCATGTATTGATTGTTTGATCTCATAGTTTCCCTTCTGTCTTCAACTAGTGTCAAGCTTGATCTTCGGCACAACGGGGAGATTCCATTGAGGAAATACCATATCATTGTAAGCACATGCTATACTTTATGGGTAGCCGAACCGGAAGCCAGTGTATAGTCTTCAATCGTAGAGTTCGAGTAGTTGTCGGTCTGCAAAACTAGCTTCCGGATCTGTGGAAGTCCTGTGACGATTGCATTAGCATAGTCTAAATGAGAAATAACTGTGCCCAGTACAAGATATGACATGTCTCCTGTGTCAAAATATGTGTTATATTTATTATTTTTTGAAGACCATACATTGCCTTCTTACATTTGTTGGTGATGTTGTCCAAGAAACAAAGCTGTTCATAAAGTCCTATGCCTACATAGCGTACTTTTTGTGTCCGAGTGATGACTTCTCCATTGATGTTAATGGTTTGGGACGACACCTTTTAAGCTGTTGGCGGGATCCAAAATAGATGAATTCCGTTTTTGTCTTGTCTTGAGTCTGTCCCTGTCCATCCAGTGTTTAACTTCTACAGCGAGATCTTGCTGCTGTTCCAGAGCTGTACTTCAGATCATGTAACCCATGGGTAATCCATGAAGGCATGATCATCAGCATACCCGTATGGCTTTACAGGTAGGGCTTTGCACAACCTCTTCCATTTTACTCGCATATATCGAATACAAAACTGGACCGAGACACAACCCTTTCACATCTGTAATATTGGCGATATGCTGCCTGACAGTCAGTATTGATAGGTGTCATAAGCTGTTGAAGCATAGCCTTTTTCAAGACTTTGGAGAAAAATCCAATAATTCGTTATGTCATGGTCGAAATGTTACCGGTTGTTGTAAGGAGGAATCGAATGTAAAAGATTAAGGACCTGATATGACCTGATTTGCCAAACACTCCGATTTACTCTAGATTGCTCATGTACAGTGAATAATGTACATTTTATTTTTTTTTACATTTTTAGAACATCTATGCTTCTTCTGTACGTCATGTTTGTGGCAGTAGTGTACATCTTCTAAGGCTCGTAAACAGTCTAGTCAAGACGAGGGAGTCATCTTCTGAGAAGTGGACTCACCCTTTCCAAATAACAAGCCAAATGATGTAGGCCAGCTTCATTTTAAGACAATGGTAAATGCAAGTTTGTCAGAGGATTTGAGAAGTGAGATTTATTTGGTTTATTTACATACATTTTAAGAATATGTTTGAAACAAAAATGTGTCATTACAGGTAAAAATATGTACATTTTTCAAAATATTCTTTCAAAAATAAATATTTGACTAATGTTTGTTCTATCAACAGTGTTTCTTACATTGATTGCCCAAACACTGTCGGTTGAACTCTTCAGATTCCTAAAAAATACAACTTAGAATCCCCATTGTCATGGAGTCTGTACACAACACTTATGCTTTCTGGACCTTTTCATACATGAGAAGAAGATGAAAATAGGTTTTGATGTCGCCAAATCCCAATTGGCCAAGGAGCTTTTCAGCTCTCTTGACATGGGTTGGGCATAAGCTATCAAACTGAGAAATCCCTTTTCAGAAATACATGTAAGCAAAATGGTTTCATTGAAACACGGTGTTATTTATAGAAAATAGAATATCATAAGATAAAAGATATAAGACCTTTGGAAGCAAAACTGTATTATGGTTTACCAATTTAGAAAGCTTTTTTCAAAATAAGGTAAATATGAGTACCATTGTATGGCGAACTGGCAATCTGAAACGTGTATTTGAGACAACGTTAATGTTAAGAAATCAAAGTAATCATATGTCTTTATAAAATGGAACATAAAATGCTAATTCAATGAAGAATACAGAGAAAGTTTTACATTGATATCAAGTTGCCTATTTGAAGCAATTTTAAGCATTGTACAAATAGGAGTTAAGTTTGAATAAGCTTTTCCGAAAACATTAACTTCCAAAAGTGGTCATCAAACAAGTATTCTATTTCGACATATTACTCGTGGAATCTATTTCGCCCAATGAGCAGAAACACATATTAAATCTCAAGTATAATTTACCAGAATAACATAACTTTTATATAAGCATCAGGTACTTACATGTATATTTTGTGGATACAGGACAGATATAGGAAGTCTTAATGGTCTTTGGTTTGTTAATAATAACACTTTATTGTCCTCAATACAAAGTAAATTTGAAATTCATTGTGTGCTCTGGGCACCCGGCAGCCACAGTGCAGCGCCAGTTCAGGCGTTGTTATATCCTTATAATGCTGAGCGCCAAGCAAGGAAGCAACAACTCCCATCTTTTAACGTATTTTGGTATGACGCGGCCGGGAATCGAACCCCGACCTTCCGGGTGATGAGCTACATCCCCGGTTATATATATTTGTTAATGACAGGGTCATGTCAGAGGCAATTTGTTAATCGTGAGTAAGTCACCAACAACATGATATCAATATAAAATCTTATCTTTATAAACATGTGTAAAGTTTACTTTTATAATATCTTTATTATCTATGAATTATCACAGTACATTGTGCTTAAAGAGGTATATTTTCGAAATATAATCTCAAATTTAGCCTTTAGGCTTGCCACATGTGGAAACTAAAAATATAATTCTAAACTAGGCTAATATGTGTACTTGTCATAAATATCATAAATCTTATATATAATAAACACAGAGGTTAACTTTAAAACACTTCAACTCACCCACACGTTTATGTACTTTACATGAATATATTCCAACGTTTCTAATTGGACAATTTATCTGGATCTTTGGAAAATGATTACACTGATGTGAGGAATGTACACTGAAACAATACCAGTCTCCCTTCTTCAAATCATTCACTTCTAGATGTAAAATACTACTTGAAATCATTTAAAGGTCCATGGTCATTTACATAATTGTCTGGTGTTCTGGATCAATGATAGTTAATTTTGTTAGTCGGGGATGCCATCTCATACGCCTTGGTCGACATTAAACCTTGGGTTGAGGTCAAGTCTTTGATGTAAATTTAGAAGTGGAATGCATAAGAAATATTCGAAATATATGCAATAATGAACCAATAGACATATACTTCAAAAACGCGGTTTATTTTCATAATAAAGAAGTCGATATCTGGACCTTTTCGTTGTCTTTTGGCAATGTCCCTGTACGTCTATCAACATACATGTATAATCGATGGCTGTTTAAAAAATGTGCAAAATCTACCTCGATTTGCATCATCGACTCGATCAGCTTCGACAGGTATGTTCACAATCGGAGGATTGCCTAACTGTCAGGTAGTAAATATGGGAAAATAATGAATTTAGAAGTAGAAATCATCCATTTTAATGGCGAGCGCTTCAGCTGTACAGCCTCTTCAGGCCATTCAAAACGGATATGTTTTCAGGCAACGTCATCGTGTACATTATGACGTCATTACATTATTACGTCACAATCTAAGGTAAAGACATGGACACATCAAGTTTTAGAGTTTAACTTAGGTGACCACATTTTGATAAATCTGCTTTCTTTTGTTTCTAAAAGCTTGTTTTTATCAAAATTTAATTTATACACCGGGAAGACAGAAAAATGCCCGTTTCCACATTCAGCTAAATGTTTACTTAATGGAATAGTGCGGTTTTTGGGCTGATTGTTGTTGGATCTGTGTAAGTTCATTCGTAATTCCAACTTAAGTTCGGTTTTCCCAATGTATCTTTTCATTGCAACCAGTATATATGGTGATATATACAACATTCTTGCTGTTACACTTTTTGACTAACAGCAAACACTTGAGTGTCAGTAATATGTACAGTAGGCCCGACAGTAATATGTTTACATGTAAGACAGCGTGAATCGCCGCACCTAGATACTACAGCTGATTCTACATCACTTGAATCAAACTTAGATGAAGTTAAAAACCTGCGAAGATTCTTAGGTTGCTTAAGACTTTTTAAAATTCGGGATTACTTAAAACCTTTTCGATACCTATACATTGATATACAATGAGTACGTTTTTCTCAATGATAGAAACAGCTCTCTGATGGTAAGGGTTGAAAGTAGAAACCAACGGGACAATATATATATATTTCTTAGGATCTCTTAGGCGACATTGATCAAATGAAGCGGCTTTCATCACACCATCTAAAGCTAATTTTTCAGGGTAATTTTGTATCAATAAAAACGCTTTGAGTTCCTTCTTTTGAATGTCATCTGTCACAATAGCACAAATTCTTCTCGCAAGACAGTATGGGATTGTTTAGCTTTAGTAATTTCATGGGAGCAGGCATGTAATTGGTGAAATATTTGTGAATGACAACATCATCGCCACTCTACAGTACTGCATTACCGAATGTAAACGACGATTTCATTGGCTGGATGTAATCATCTGGTAAGGGGAGCAAACTCGTGGTCAGATGTCGCTGCTTTTTGAGAGGGCAAGGTAACAAACGGGTAGAGATCTCGATACGTGTTTCACCTAGCCGTGGAAATGAACGAAAGAATTGTTATCTTGCTGTCTGAACTCTCAAATTGGCATGAGACCTACAAATCTATCTCTCATACTGACAAATTCCAAACCACTGTCGCTTTATACTTCACATCATTTTCTTTGATTATGGATAACCGTTTTGTATGGATATGGCTTATGTGTAATGAGATGTTTGCCCCATTAAAAAAAGAATTATATTGTAAAAACTTGAATAATATAGCAAATTTTAGAGAAGATAAAATGCAAAAACACGTGCTAAAACGCCTTTAAAGTATCTATAAGTTTCACATAACCATAAATATATGTGAACTTGGCCTGGGTTGAATATGATAGATAATGAATGTTGACTACTGCTGATTAATGTTGAAATTATTAAACACAATTAGGATATAGAGCTAAATTCAAAGTGACTCTTAATCTCTATAGAAGACAAGAAGAAATAGTTCAATATAGCTACAATGTGAATCTATCTATCATTGTGTTAACATATAAAGCATATCGAATTGATTGGACCTCCGTTTGAACTTTTGAACTCTCATTTCGGCATTAATCCATGTACGATGTTTATAGATTGTATTGGACATAAGAACCATCTATTCATTTAACATAGACCCGTGTGAAAAACGGAAACAAGAAATCTATTTAAAGATAGTAGAGCATATCCTACATTGGTGCCTCTCTTATTTACAAAGAAATCTCTTCTTTACATTAGGAACAAACACTCTGCTCTTTGTTCTTTCTTACTGATTTATCAAGCTGCCCCAGGCAGGAAACCTTTTCTTTTTCATCTACGTACTAATTGCTTTTATCATTAAATACGTATTGTATACTTTATGTGGGTAAAATGATGAGGAACCGTTGACACCACAATGAGACACACTGATCACATCAATTCTCAATATAAACATTTCATTAAATCTCATTAGCATTGCGGCAAACCACTAACAACAATTTACAAAATGCTTTACAAAACGCTAAACACAAATGAGTGCAGGTCCTTGCAATTTCTAGTTCACATGGAATGATATACTATCCTTTTTCCGTGTTTATATCCATAAAAAAACTTAACAACTGATAACTTATTACATGCCAATGTAACATAAATTTATGTTATTTTGTGTTTTATATTTAGTAACTGAATTATAGGCATGAGACTGATATTACGAAACAAACTTCTGTCTGTTATAAATGTATTCAGAAGCTCTATGAACAAACTGGTTTTGGATACAGTGGAATATATAACAATCAAAACCTATTACATGTTTCTTCCTCATTGTAAACTTAAGCAATTCCAAACTTCAATGAGTTTAACAATTTAACTAACGGCACAAATAACTTTTACATTATTACAATAATATTCTACTTCTAATTATCTGGAATAAGTGAGCTTGTGTTTTATTACCCTACTGCCAATTTGTAAAATATTGATCATCATCATAATAGTATTCCTGACTCATATTATTATTTCAGTACCTAAAACATATTTTATATGAATACCTGAAGTAAAGGATATAATAATGAACTTTGACAAACTCTGTTTGACAAATGATCTAAACAAATGAAATCATGTGAAGACGCACCTTAGAGGAAACTTCAAATATTCGGTCTTTCTTACAGAGCCAAATTTGGACGGAACTACTTTTCAGTCTTCAGAGTCTTCACCACATGTTATCAAAATAACCACTGCACTCATGCATTATTTTCCGCAGATTAGTTTCTCTTCAGCAGTAATGTATTACGAATGGCATTTTATAACTTTGAATGCATCTTTCAAATAATTGATGTCACTGTTAACCAAAGGGGAGGAGAAACATGCCAAGCAAGCTGCCCCTAAAATGTGCTTCCTTAAATACTGAACAGCAACAGAAACGCGAGTTATAATGATTATACTTTATGTTTGCATATCAGCCCATGGTTTGTCATACCATTAGTAAATGTCAGAGAACATGTTGAGCTATTGGTACTGTAGAATACAGATGGTTACCATTGCAAAGACAAAGGGTATCAGTTCGCGTAAAATTCAAATTAGTCGTGCTGTAAGCCGAGACTTAAGCTTGCTCTGTGAAAGGGACTCCAATTTGTGACTCCAGCCACGATGTT
This sequence comes from Gibbula magus, assembly GCA_936450465.1. Lineage (NCBI taxonomy): Eukaryota > Metazoa > Mollusca > Gastropoda > Trochida > Trochidae > Gibbula > Gibbula magus. Next base: position 1,675,219 of record OW388305.1, read on the forward strand.
TAAGAAGTTAATGCTTGGCAAAAACAACGTGAATTTTCGGCATATTGGCCGAACATGCATGCTGAACAGTTTGCAAGGACTGTAAATGTGCTCGTCGAACACCTTTGTAACGAAAAAAATATTGCAATACTTTGAAGTTTTACAAAAATGAGACCCATAGAACCATCCTGAATGAAATTCAAAATGACGTCATAACATCAAATCAACATCAGCAAAGACAGGGGTTTTGCATCAAACAACTTCATGGGAGTGTTTGCACAAGTTCCAATTGCATTTAAAAGCATATTGGGCCCTTAATAATCTGAAGAGGAATGTGGCTGTTTTCCTAGAGAATGACTATGGCACAAGCTAATGATATGCAGAAGTTCTACACCAGTATTGACTTTCGTTACGTCGGCATGTTGTTTTTACTCGTTATTAACATTAAAATTAAAATTGTTGCATTTCAACCTCAGAGTAGGATCAATTAGGGTATAATATTGTTCAATTTGTTAATGTCAAGAAACAGTTTTTAAAAATGACAGAGTGCTAGTGGAGTACCTTAGCGTCAAATTTGAGGCAAAATGAAAAAAATCGGCTTAAAGTATGAAACTTGGTTTGTGGATATTCATTTTGCCTAGGATCAAAAGTTTTTGGACCGCGGGAACCTGGTCACGTGACCTAAAATCCATAATGGCCGTCAAATTTTCGTGAAATTCAGTTCTAAACTAAATAAATAATTATATGCATGAATTAAACCAGATTGTTTTTATATTTTAAGTGAATGTCTACAGAATTCATGTTTTTCAGCATACAAAATCCCTTATTTGGTTTATTTTATTGCATATTTTGTAGTTAAAAAGTCAAAATGTAAGTTTTTATAGATTTTCGGCTGTAGCATTTTAATTGTTCTGTTGTCTGACCTATGAACATTCTTGCATGTTAGACATGCTGATACACAATATGGGACATTTGAAGTTTATTTAATACGATATCTGATATATATATTTATTTAATATGTAAACTTAATTTATGAAGAATTTATATTTGAAAGTCAACACCTGAATATTTATTCTAAAGCAACTTGTATGATCACCGACATCGGTATATTTTTATGGATATATCTTTTTCAAACATATTCAAAGTGTTTTATATATATATATATATATATATATATATATATATATATATATATATATATATATATATGCCGGGACATGTTGAGGAAAAGGGTCAGTTCATGGTCAATGTCAATATTGACTATAGTCATGATCAAGTGTAATGTCACCATGTTGTTAGAAGCAGTGACTGGTCGACCAAAACTCATATGTAGCATATTGATAATTTGAATACATTTTGTTCATGGTCAAGCTAATCTAAACCATAATGATGTAGTTTCACTTTTATGTGTTGGCACGTGTTGTTGTTACTCCTGATCTGTATACAACTCAGTTCAATGAAGTTCAGCAACAATGACACGCTTCAGGGCTGAACAATCTGCGAGTATGATGGGTGAATTCCTGTGCACACTGAGACATAAGTTAAGAAATGGTGTAGCCTTTGGCTGGAGACTTGTGCCAAAATGTTCCTCTTTTCACCAGAAGTAGGCCTCTGGATGGCACTAAGTGAAGAATGTTGCGTTGTAGGTGACCATCTATAGCACCATACATGACAGTTTACCAGTGTAATACTGTGGGTTGCACCATCAGCATACATCTCTAATTAATGGATGGACATGACCGACGATATTGTTATTTTTAAATCAAAGTAACCATGTAACCCAAATAAGAACCCTATATTGAAAATCCTTAGCCAAAAGCGATACATATTTAGCACATCTAGTGCATTGATACAGGCCAATATAATTAACATCACACCCTAAAAACATATTTGTTTACTTCTTTCTTAGATTGTAAAGGTTTTGAATAATTGTTTTTTTGTGTAGACACATATTGACCGATGTGGAATATAAATTGTAAATGTATTGACTGTCCACACAATAATACCTGATGAGCTACAGAGACAACTCTCTGTTGTTATTTTAGAGCCCTAATGCATTGTTTAGGCAAATCTAATTAGGGTTACCAACTGTAGTATTACAAGATACATTAATGATCTAAGATAAACATATTGATAAAGTAATGTAAAGTGATACACTGTTTAAAATTATGTGAAAATTGCATAAATACAACTAGCAAACAAATCAGTTGTATTCTCAACCTTCCCAACCCTAGTGGCCCCCTCAGTGACCTTATTTTCCCTATTTATTCCTCCATACATAGCTATTTTATCAAATGAATTTATCATTCCCCAAATTATGGTTCTTTGCTAGAAGTTGTTTAAAGTTTTCAGGGTTGGTTCCCTGTAGCACCTAGTTTAGGTTGTGAAGCAGCCGAGGCTTATGAAGAATTCGAAAATTGTAAAAGTTTTTAGACAGTATTATTGACAACGGCCTATGCAAAAGTATATATGGCTCTGAAACACGTTGACATTATTAATTTTTCAAATGAGTTTCAATGTGCTTACTCAGTTCATGCTAACATGCATCGATTGACCCCATGATTATGTGTTTGCATGTGCATTCACAGTTTTCCGATTTGTGTGGCTACAAAGTCGATGATTTCAAGTGACCTGACAAATTCCTCACATTTAAGGAGCCAAAACCATTTCTTTTAAATACGAATAATGTTTAAAATATTTCAATGAACATACAGAAACGATTTCATAAATTTACCTGTGTCATGTTTTCAATGTTGCTAAGTATACATAATGTCAACTACAGATACTGTCAGTGTGTGACATTATTCGAAATAAAAAAGTTTATGGATAGACGGACGCCATGCCATGCCTAAACTTATGGTTAAAATATTCGCATCTTTTAACAATATACAAAAGGGGGAATCTATTAAACTTCAGTTTTGCCCTTTAAAAGTCAAACAAGTTTGATTTATTATTTAACAATTTTAGAAACAAAAGTAGTTTTCAAAGTTTTCAAAGTCCGCAAATCAAATTTGTATAAGTTGAAACTCTTAAAACATTTTAAATTTGCAATCCCCGTTTCATAGGCCGTAGACTAAATATTATATTATATAATAACTTCACCAACAAAGACATAGCAATCATTAAAACATGACAAATTTCCATGACATTTATTTGACTTCAGGTGATGAATTTACAATTATATTCAATTCCCACGTTATTTAATTTAATTGCTTTCTGTAACAGTATCTTAGACAATTTGAAATAACTCAAAAATGTTTTGTGTTTTGAATCCAAAGATCAAATTTCAAACCGTTTTATTTTAAACATATGTGATCCATCTGTTGAAGAAGTAAGCATACACTCTGTTACAATGTGTATATTCACAATAAAGAAGATGTTTTCTACAATATTTGTAAGCTTAGCAATTTGAATGGCATATACTGTATATACATACAGAGAAAATGTTATAAACATCTAAATTTTTCAATAAATTTAATAATCTGCTCAGACCAAATCTTATTGATGTTACATTATTGTAATCCTTTGTCATTTAAAAGAGAGAGAATTTGCATATCTGGCTTCATTCATCCCCAAATACCAAATATATGACAATTACATGTTTTTAATGAAAATTAAGCACAAACCGTGAACCTGTTAAAAAGATGAAATAACAGGTCCCAATTATTGATAAATAATAACTAAGTATTTATATATAGCGCTTTATCCATATGTTTTCTGCTCAGAGTGTTGTACAAGGATGAAAAGTAATTGACAATCTTGTTAATGTTTTTGAAGAGATGTGTCTTTAAAAAATGGGCACGTTCTCATGTACAATCGTCAGAGCATTCGAGAGCGAAATAACAGAGTAAATGTATACTAGTTACTATTGACCAGTCTTTTTACATGCTATAGAAAGTTTTAAAAAATTACGTTTCACTAATTGGTGCGCACCAGCCGACATACAATGTCTGGTTGTCAATCACATTTGTTCACATTTATATTGTCACTGTACGGAACTGGAAAGCATTAAAATGATTTTCAGCAAATGTCAGTACTGACTTCTTAATACAAATATCTAAATGACACTATTGATAACGTTTGGCATATGTGACTCCAACAATATACTCAATGTTCCTTTAAGCGTTTATGTGTACATGTGTGCTTGGCCTTAACCTTTACCATGACAGAACCTTACCTTTCTAGGTTGATTTAATTGAACAATTCACAATTCTTATATATGACATCTGACATAATGATGATAACCTTAAAATGAAATATCATGTCGGTCTTCATACTATATCACACGTTGCTATGGAAACAATACAAAGGTGTTGACTTCTAAATCTAAGTTTTGGAATTTTAGGCCTTTCGTTTCTGCAAATACTAAACGTGTTACATTTCAAATTTAACAAGCAGACAGAGTCGGCCATATCCCCCGCCTTTGGGAAAATTTATTGAAGAATAGTTGTTGAATAACAGTGACTATGAACCAAGGAGTTTGCACACAAAATTTCAGCTCCTTAGACCAAGTGGTTCTGGAGAAGAAGACAAAATGCGAAAAGTTTACAGACGGACGGACGGATGGATGGACAGACAGAGGCTGGACACCGTGCCATGCCATGAGCCATTCGAGCCTTTCATAAGTTGAAAACCCAAAAAGGCACATCTACACATGATGATTGTTCCACACACCAAGTTTCGTTGAGATATGTCTTATAGTTTTCGAGTTCTGATCCGGAAACGAAATTCTAAGTTACATTTCCATGGAAACGGTAAAAAAAAATAACTCGAAGAAGTTGAAAATCCCAAAAGGCACATCCACACATGATGATTGTTCCACACACCAAGTTTCGTTGAGATATGTCTTATAGTTTTCGAGTTCTGATCAAGAAACGAAATTCTAAGTTACATTTCCATGGAAACGGTCAAAAAAAATAACTCGAAGAAGTTGAAAACCCCAAAAGGCACATCTACACATGATGATTGTTCCACACACCAAGTTTCGTTGAGATATGTCTTATAGTTTTCGAGTTCTGATCCGGAAACGAAATTCTAAGTTACATTTCCATGGAAACGGTAAAAAAAAAATAACTCGAAGAAGTTGAAAACCCCAAAAGGCACATCTACACATGATGATTGTTCCACACACCAAGTTTCGTTGAGATATGTCTTATAGTTTTGAAGTTTGAGGCCGGAATGGAAAAGCCCGGACGCACAGACGGACAGACGGACAGACGGACGGAGCTCATTTCTATATCCCCCGCCAACTTCGTTGTGGCGGGGGATAATATCAACATGACCCACGTACAATAATTTGCATCAATCCTTCGTAGGAGAACACTAAAATCTCAGCCAAAATTCTAATAAAAAAAAATAAACATTTTACAAAAATATGCACTATATGCGCTTAAATAGTGAAAATTGTCACAGACTAGACATTGTAAATACATTATTTTATTCATTTGATATGTACATATAAAGAATACTAAACGACGTCCCGTTTGATAACATGTTTATGAAACGAGTGGATGGTTTGGTATTTTAACGAGCGAAAGCGAGTTAAATACCGATGCCATCCACGAGTTTCATAAACATGTTATCAAATGGGACCGAGTTTAGTATTTTATTTATTACTCAATGATGTAAATAGCGCTGAATTGCAAGAAAACCGTTTTTAGTGACGCTTACTTCCAAATAGGTCACCCGCCTTTGCAGTCGCGCGGCTAACATTGTGACGTCAACCAAAAACGACTATGACGTCACGCGCCGATTATGACGTTGCGGCAGCACGCGGTGGTATCACACATGTGTGTAACCAACTTATTGTTATCTAATGAGTGATCCCACCACGGTTGAGTAATACATTAATTTAATATTGAAAGAGTATCTAACTAAATGTATTGAATGCTTTATTATGGAATAATATAATAATATTAATTTATTTTATGATAACATTTGCAATTTGGCGGCCATTTTGGATTTTAGGTAATTGAGGCAAAGCAAATTCAGGTGTTGGCTTTCAAATTTAAACATGGGAAAATAACTTTATATATAAAATAAATACATATTAGATATTGTATAAATAAACTTCTTGTATCCCACATTGTGTATCAGCATGTCCAACATTTAAGAATGTTCATAGATCAGACAAAGTAAAAATAACAATTAAAAAACTTCAGCCTAAAAAAAAAGAACTTAAATTTTGACTTTTTAACTACAATATATGCAATAAAATAAACCAAATAAGGGATTGTTTATGCTGAAGTACATGTATTCTATAGACATTTATTTAAAATATGGGGAAGGCTACCGGAAAAGGGACCACCTGGTCGGTATTGAGTTAGGCACAGGTTCATAAAAAAAAAAAGATTTCTACGCTTTAAAATAAAAAAAATAATCATCAAATTATGATAAAAATTGGCAAAGCGATGGTCAGTTAAGGAGTTGTAGGGGTCAAAATTATCTGGGACTATGAAAATGAGAAAACCTGGCTTACAGCTGTCGTTTGTATTCATTTAACCATAAAACATTATTAAACACGAAGTTACGGGTGTGTATCAGAATTTGTTTCAACAGGTGTTAACGTATGTGTCTGTAGAACAAAAGTGTTTTGCATGATGTTAATATGCACGTGCATGCGTAATGGTCGATTTGGTCCCTTTTTCTTTAGATCAACATAGGGTCATAGGCTTATGAAACACGTCGATAAACCCAAAAACGACAATTTAGATATGGTTATAGAATAGTTGAAAGACGAAATATGTTAACTTTAATTGTAAACTGTATTGTTACACCGACCGAGGCTATACAGAAGTACCAACGATTCTGCCCATCCTTCTGTCCGTTCCATAATCTTGTCCGACCTATGAGAGAAAAACTAATCATCCAATTCTGTTAAATTTGGGACATAGCTTCTACTTTATTCAGTGGAGGCCATTAACAAGTGGAAATGACTTTAGTGAATTTTTTTCCCCCAATTTATTTTATATATTTAGAACTTTGTAAGACCTATTACAGAATCTATACTCATCCAATTTTGTTAAAATTTTGCAAAACTATTCTACATCAGGTCTACTCATGCAATGTCAAATAACAAATTCCTCTTCGACTTTCTGCATTTTCAGGTATATTTCTCATTATTTCTCAGTATATTTAAGTCATTTTCTTGAAATATAACCTATTGCAAAACTATTGATCCGATTCTGTTAAAATGTTGCGCATATGTTCTACATTACTTTGCGGGATAGTGTCAAGTGTAAAACACCAAATCAGCATACAATTCTATTGAGAGTCGTAATCAAGCTGAAAATCAAATCATAATAATACAATTAAGAAGACATATTTCGATTTAAAAGCTTACTTAAAGGTGAATCACAAAGAACAAAACGAAATCAATTTCTATTATAAAGGGACCACTTGGTCGTATAAAGAACGTGTGTTTATTTTATCTAAACAAACGATTTGAATCGATCAATAATATAAGATTAAATGTAGAAAAAACTGTTGAAGTAGAAGTAATGCACATGAAGTAATTAAAGTTCATTTATGCCATTTCCCATTCTCCCGTCTCCTGCCAGCTCGGACGTTGTCGGGATCGGGCAGATCGACGAGGTTGAGGCAACACATGGGTGTCATGTGGAGTCGTAGGTGACCCGACATCCTGTTCCGGTTGGTGATCATCGAGATGTAGGTAGCAACGATCAGTTTCCCCTTCACGTACTGTCATACTGGGTGATAACGGTTCAGCAATATCTGGTGGAAGAGGAGGTTGGTAGTTTGGAATAGTGACAGGTGTTTGATAGTTCATGGAATTTTGCGCATGAGTAGGGGTAGGACTAGTGTAGACCGTGGTGTCACAGTCCTCAAGACCACGAATCGGACCAGGTGATGGCGCAGCAATCATCGTCGATATGACTGGGTAACAGTCTATGGTCTTGACATCGTAGCATTTAGAACGGAGCTGTGATTTGGTAAACTTGCGAACTGTACATGTGTCTCCATCTCCTGACATGTTAGTGATGATGTATTTGTCTCTTGCTCTAGTTTTGTCACGATCTCCTTTGAGAAAGATCAAATCACCAACGCTCAGCTGGGCAAATGGTTGAACTTGTCGATTGCCAGCTTTCGATTTAGCACTGTAGGGGTGATTTGAGTTCCGTGTTTTCTTTTGAAGGGATATGATGTCCTCATCATAGATTGGTAACTGGTCTCCAGTTAATTGGTCGCGCTGTGTCCAGATCTCAAGAGCGGATAGACCGCTGCTTCTCACCCTAGTGTTGAGACTGGCTGTGGCGATGGCTAAAGTCACATTCGAGATAGGGCCCCCTTCAGGTGAGTGATGAAGACATTCTATGCCTAGTTCCTGGATTGCCCTCTCAGCAACAGGGTTCTTGTTGATGTTTCTCGGGCTACCGATGACTAGGGAGATGCCATGTTGAGAGAGAGTGGAGTCTTTTGCAAGGGCTACAAAGCCTGGTGCAGGATCAACACGAACTGTTATTCCACCGTCTATGAGAGGCCTTGCTCGAGCACAGAGTATGAGCATAGCATCACGAAGAGATTCGTGGCGTTCATTGTCAATCATCATGGTGAAGGTCATGGAGGAAACTGTTTCTCGAAGAACAAATATCATCTGACGATATCTGCGCATGACATCAGCAGCATAATTAGCGCCAATAATGGTAGGTGGGGGGTTTGAAGTCTGTGGGTAGAGCTGTTTGGGGAAGGATCTCAATGACATACAGTGGTGACAAGAGGAAGATACTTTGGTGACAGCTTTGTCAATGCCTATGGCGAAGAAGTATCTGTTGAAAAGTGTCTTTGTCTGGTGCTGTGTAGGATGGTCGAAACGGATATGTAACGCTGTGAGTAGACCATCTAGGACTCCACTTGGAACCACGATCCTTTCCCGACTTGGTTGAAAGGGTTGACTGTCCCTCACAACAAGAAGACCGTCACGAGCTACTGTAACTTCACGGAGGTAGCGTTTCACGTCAGGAATAGCTGTCATCTTCTTTGAAGGGCGAGTACCCTGGGTCAAGTGGGAATGAGTACGTCTAAGATCAGGACACTCTTGTTGAGTATCCAGCCAGGCTGCTCGACTGGTGAAAGGCATTCTGACACCGTTCTCTGTAACATCCTTTATTGACAAGCCTCGGATGACTGAGCTCTCAGTTTGTGAGATAAACTGACAGATCTGGCAGCTTTGGTCTGAGCACTCGTTCGGATGACGACTCGCGTAGTCAGAAGGTAAGTTGGCCACGCCAGCTATGTGACGTATCTGAACCATGTATCTGCTGACAGTGGCAAGGAATGTTGTAACTCTGGAACTAGCTGAGAACTCGCCCCTTCTTAGTTTATCATAGGCTTGTACACACGGGCGACTGTCAGTAAGGACCTGTGCAGTTTGCTTGGACTGAATGACATAAGGGGCAAAATGCTTGACGGCACTCCCAATGCCTAAAGCCTCGACTTCACATGGGAGCCAGGTAAGTTGGTGCTTCTTCAGTTTTGCATTGAAGAATCCGGCTAGGAGGAGTTTACTGTCTCTGAGAGCATACAAGGTAGCAGTGAGACCCTTGTTTTTGACAGAGGCATCTGTGACAATCCATAAACAGTCCGATGATCTAGGAAGTGTTATGGATTTACAGTTGGACAGGGACGATTGTGCAGTTTTGAAGGTATCTATCAGATCATCTGTCCATACAACCTTCTCTTGAGACTGTCTGCCAGCTGTAACCTTGTCAAGGGGGTCAAGAAGCTGGGCGTATCCATGGAGGACTCGGCTGAGTACCTTGTAGGCTCCAATAAAGGAGCGAAGACCTTGTACAGTTTGGCGTGGATCAACTGATGACAGGGCAGCGATCCGGTGAGGGCTGGCTGTAAGAGTACCCTGTGTCCAAATCCATCCCAGTATTGTTGTAGATTGCGGGCAAATGATAGTTTTCGCTGCAGTGAGTCTCAAATTGTTGTCCTTTAAGGCTTTAAGTACCCGTCTCCAATTATGCATAACTTCTTCAGGAGTGTCACCTCCACAGAACAGATCATCGGCAAGCTTAGCCACACAGCCTTCTTCTATGAGATCTCCAAGGACTCTGCACATCAGCTCCTCAAGACAGGTCTCGGATCCAGGCATCCCCATGGCACATCTAGTGTACACTCGCACACCTTTGAATGGGGTAACGACACCGCAATATTTCATAGAGGCATGATCCAGTGGTATCTGATAGAAAGCTTTGAGTAAGTCAGACACAATGATGTACCTCAATTTGCCGATATCACGCAAGACGTTGTCAACATTTGGCATAAGTGATGGCTGAGGCTTGCTATAATGGCCGACTTCACCAAAGGAGGTAACAAGACGGCTTCCTCCTTTAGGCTTGCGGACAAGGAAGGAGAGATTAAGGTATTCAACAGGTACGTTCACCTGTTCAGGTTTGGCAAACACACCTGCGGATTCAAGTTCATCGAATTTGTGTTGAAGTTCAACAAACATGTCCCGGTTGTAGTGTGGTAGTCTACCTTTTCTCTGAGGTGGAAGTGTGGGACCCATATTCACTATTGCCTTGATGTTACCACTGAAGCCGTTGTACTTGGAAATGGCGGGATTGAAGACATCATCGAACTCCTCGTTGAGATCACGAAACTGGTCTCTGATGGTTTTGGGAAGATGGTTGTCCGGGTCAAGAGAGACACTTGTAGAGTATGGGGATGATGCCTTCATGGTGACAGAAGGATTATCTAGACATTCCAGTCTGTCTGTGGGGATGGTAATGGATCGAATTTGGCAAAGATGCTCGTTGCGCTTGATAACAATTGGATCTTCAAGATTGTTGGTGACTCGCAGGCTATGACCAACAGAACTTATTTCCTGAGGGGGAGGCCAAGCCTTCTGCAGTTTGGCAATAGAGTTTGATGGGCAGTCTAGTCTGGGTTCCAGGGCCCACTGGGAGTCAGGTTCACAGTCGCTCGGTGTAGTTAACTCGACAAATTCTCCAGGTAGGATCACTGTTTGATGTGAGGGTCCACGGAGTACGTATGCTTGGGTCCTACGTATGGAAGCATCTTTGTGTTGGATGTTGCCGTATTGAACTATCTCAGATCCTTTGATTACTATCTGTCTCTTTGCTGGACGGGTAGCGATGTCATTTGCAGAGAGAAATGGGATCCCTGCAATGATATCCACATCAAGATGCTTTACGACTAGGGCATCCAGTTTGAAGCAATGGGACCCCCTTGTCATGTTACAATGTACTTCGCCTGTAACCTCCAAAGGGGTTATACTGTCTGCTTGTCGAGCCGATTGCGAAGCAGGTTTGATTGCGAGACCAATGTTTTTGGCGAAGGTTGCTGTAACCATGTTGGTTGTTGCACCAGTGTCTAGGGTGAGTTTAACTGGGTGATGCAAGTAGTAGGCATACAAGACAGGGGACTGAATAACGTCCACACGGCAAACAGATGGGGGGGTCAATAAGAGCACTGTCATCTGAAGGACTATCGCAGGGTATGTCTTGATCAGTGTCAATGGTATCATCCAGGTCGTCACTGACATCATCAATGACCAGGCGAGAGAGACCCAAGTTTCTTCTATCTGATGCAGGTAAGTATCTGCAGTCCACAAGGTTGTGAGATGAGTGGGAAGGGCGGCCAGCGGTCTTGCATAGTATACAAGTCTTGAACTCTCTGCGTCTCGAAGTGTTGCGAGAGGTATTCTGGAATGTTCTACTCTTGTTGAAGGTTGAGCTCCTCAGTACTTTGGTGTCTTCAATTGTCCGTAGTTCATCCAATAGAGAAGAAAGGGCTTGCGATATCTCAGGCTTAAGGGAAGCAATAGACCGATTGCGAAGTTCAGAACCATATTTTTGTTTGACAAGCTGAGGCAAACCTGGGTGGATAAGCTGGAGCCAAAGAACAACGATGGTGTTCTCAAGCGTGGGGGTTAAATCCTCATCAGTTTCTATTACAACACATGGTGAGTGATATTTCCGTCAGCTGATAAGAGATTGTCCTCAAAGAACGCCATAAGGCGCTGGAAAAGGTCCTCTGGTCGTTCTGCCGGTTTAAGATTGATATTGACAAGGTCTAGAAAATGAGCACCGGAAGACTGAAACCCGAAGTGCAGTCTTATCTTTTGCCAGATATCAGGTAGCGAGACTGATCCTTTAATGATAGAGTTCCTTGAAATCACTGAGCAATAGTTTGCTATTTGGCCTAGCATAAGTTCAAGCTGAGCATTTTTCTGGGCGGCTGTTCTATGAAGTGCTTCGCGTACTGCCTCACCGTCTGGTTGCAGCCCTCTGTCTGGGTGTGCAGCACTTTTTTTTTGCCAAGTGAATCCGTTAACAAGAAATGGTGCAAAATTATTATCCAAAGAGAGTATATATAAAAGGTTTTGCCTCCAGTTTTCGAAGGCGTTTATTGTCTCATTTGTTGTTAGTTGCCACTGCTTTGGGGCACCGGCTGCAGCCATTTTCGTTAATACTGAATTGCACTGCTCCAATCTAAATGCAAGTAATTAACACGAAGAATATATGGTTCATCAGTTAATGAAGGTGAAAGGGAAATTCTCTTCTTTATAAAAGTCTCAAAGTGGTAGAACTAGGAGGTATAGATTGTTCACAAAATTGAAGTATAAGTGATAATGTTTACTTTGGATGGTCGCCGTTTTCATGAATATGTACTTCTATCGAATTGCACAGTGCAGATTTCTAACGCACAAAACTAGGTCACTGAGTCAATATGGATAGTATTCAGTGCAACAAGTTGATTATTCAGTCACACAATTGCTGGAGGGTCACATAAGTTTTGATTGCGGTGTCATTGTGCGAATATAGCACTACAGAGTCAATTATGGTTGATAATAAGCAATGCGGGAATAACGCAACGCACTGTGACGTCATAGACGCTATCCATCCACGTCCATGAATGTTACGGTAAAACGTAATAGACACTCGACGGTACTGCTTACCGAAGGTGAAAGGTGCTGAAAGTTACTTTGTTTGTCAAGTTATTGTTCTCCGACGTAGGTAAAACCGCTGCCACCACGCCAGTAAACGACAACACCAATGCTTCAGTGCAAACACGGCGAGGCCGGAGGTTTAATAAAAGTAGGAATGGGATTACACCAAAATGTGAACACCAACGAAACGAAACAAATGTAATGGCGTTATGTGTATTGTTCCTGACATATATAAACCAGATTTACAATCGCATAGTGGTATTTATGTTGGATTAGTGACGTTTAAATGCTGACTAGTAAAAACATACGTACTACTCCGGAAGTATGTACACTGGTGGTCACCAAGAACGCTGTTACGCTGCAAACAGCAATAACCAATGTTCAAAGATGCGACCGTAACATATCTGCTAGACCAATAGCTCGACAGCTTCAAAATAAAGTGATGTGCAGCGTAAACAGTTGCTCCGACCATGTGGTATATTTTTGGTACCTTCTATATCAATGTTTTTCAGGATTTTATAGAAGCAAAGAAACAATTGGAGACTTTGAACGTAAAGAAGAGATGTTAATGAACTATTATTGCACTAGCATTAAAAAAATGAAAATTTCAAATTTAAAGGGGCCGTTCTGTCGGCAAAATCCGCCATATTGGATTTTGTGCAATAAGTGAAATGAAAATATGCTATACTTTACCTAATTATTCAACATTTTAATGATAAAAGATATACACTGATAGAAAGTTCACATAGTAACACATAGCGTGTCATAAAACTAATAAACAAGTTGCTGTTATGTCGTAGCAAACTTTTCCCCACTCGCAGCGCCGATGAATGGCTTCAGTTCTCATTGTTTTTATGTTTCAACAAATGTACGCTTGTCTTTATTAAGTTGTGAAATATAAATTCATCAAAAAATTACCTCCATTAATATCTTTTAACTTGACTGTGTTTTAATCATTTATTAGTAGCATATTTGTGTAAACAGGGATATCCTCTCGAATTTCGTTTCCACAAAAAATACCCCGATAGAACCCTCCTTTTAATGCCAAAAAAAATCTTTCAGAGCCTATATCTCCTAAACGAGGATCGACCATGTGGTCCCTTTTCCGGTAGCCTTCCCCGTATATAAAAAATCTGGCTAAATTCATGCATATAATTATGTATTTACCTTAGAACTGAATTTCACGAAAATTTGGATCCTAGGCAAAATGAATATCTACATGCCTACTGATCATTCATGCCAAGTTTCATACTTTAAGCCAATTATTTTCAATTTTGACTCTAAGGGACTCCACTATGCGTCTATGCACTTGCTTACATTCAAATGTGACCCTCTCCTTTGTACTTCCAAGTACATCGGCATCTGTTATAAACTGTGATGTGCGCTACTCACGTATTCAGGAGTAGGAGCACTGCAAGAGTTGTATAACGAAATGGAAAAAATTGAGTGAAACTTCATACGTATTTGAGTCGACCATTATCCCTAAATATTATTGACATGAGAGAATAGACGAGATGAGAGACTAAACAATCTTATCTTACAAGAGTAATACGATTTCACCGTCTTCATAAATATATACTGTGATTTGCGAATCAGGACTTGAGTTTGTTGTATCAGGATTATACTACTTCCCTTACTTCTCGCTGGTAGCTGTTTGCAATCCTGACTTTCTACACCTTTAAAAGTTGTGTTCCTTACGTTATCAATTCTATCAACATAAAATGTATTAAAAGTTCTTTAAGTGGCCTGCTGATTTGAAATCAGTAGGAAATCTAGTGTTGATTTATCAATTAATCAAGGTATTGTTACACTGATGATGCATACATGTATATACTTATACAAATCCTAACATAATCATTTTATCATTATTTTTTTTGGAATTGATCAAAATTGCTCTCACGACGTCTTTTTACGTTGAATTGTTTAGATTCAACCTGTTACATCTGTAGCAATATCTGAAATGTTTGTGTAAATGAACAATCATGTTTGATATGTGAAATATAATTATTTATATCTCTTTAAAGCGTTGGCTGACTATAAATTATTCTAAAAAACGAAATAAAGAAATTAAGATACATTATTTTTCTTAAATAAAGGCATTTTCAAAAATATTTTTCCTCTATGTCTCACTTCTCCTAAAAAAATATACATGAATGTTTTCTTTAATGACATCATTCTGAATAACAACATCAAGTTCCTTTTAAGTAAGAATGATTTTGAAAAGTTGATATAAACATCCTGTCAAGAAGTGATAACAGGTGCACCCGTCTTCATATCCCACTTTATCACATCTGAAATGATATCCTATTGAAGAGTCTACCCACCATGATTGATCAGGAGAATGCCGTCAGTACAACCGGATCTTACATCTTCAGAGACACTTGAACACTAAGGAAGCAATATTGGAACTAGTTAAACCGTCTGCTTGAGTTCACTGAGAACCCATTACATACTTGGGGGAGTCTTGTTTGTCGTTTGAAGATCTTTTTACAGCTGATGCTTTCACGTCATTGCCCATTTGGAAAGACACCACTTATTTTATTGAGAAGTATAGGAGCGTCGTGGTCGTGGTAATAATGCCCTACAGACCTAGATGAACATAGTAATGACCGATTAACAGTACTCTTCAATCATAAATCACTTGGTGATATTGAAGTTATATATAGAAGGATGCTATTGACATTATCAACGTTTAGTAGTCCTTTTAAAATACGAAATGTGATATACTACGATTGAAATGACTAGATTTAATAAACAACTAATCCATAGATGTAATAAGTCCGTACGGAAGATTGTTTATATGAATGCACCTGTGAAGTACCAAACGATAGCGAGGGTATTAATCAGATGCAATATATGGGTCTGATTTTGAATTGGTGGATCCATTTATCTTACCCAGTTCAAAAATGTCCCACCAGTACTCAACATTCAAATGAGTGGTGTAGACGTTTGGTTTAAATGTATATCTAGGGTAAATGTAAAAGGCCAGTTAATGCAAAAGGCATAAACCTCATATATAGTGTTACCAATAAGCTGAAATCAAAGTTTGATCTCTGCAAACACTTGCATTATGGCTGAATAATTGCGTACTGACAAATCGAATGAGCATAGTATTGTCGACTATCTGGCATACACTGCTAAGATCGGCGAGCTGGTTGGTCGATATACTAGGATATCAGTTGTGTAATATGACTATTAATATAAGGGAAAACAGGCATAATTCCAGTTTCGATGGGTTGCCGATGGACAACATCTGGCAAAGGTGCGTCTCAAAGAGAGGCAGTACCATGAGCACTGCACTGAAACATATCCAAAGTAGTTTCGGAGGAAGAATGCAGACTAAACTAAATTGTTGGCAATTCAACAAAGACAAGTGCTTTTACGGGTCAAGGTGTACCTATGAATATATCTGCTCAACGATCACCCACTGAAAGACCAGTCCGTTTACAAAACAGATAAGGAATAGGGAATACTTGTCATTCATCCAATCGTGGCATCGCCCTTCACTACTGAATATCTAACACCAAACAAAATCTCTTTCATCAACATTATCGATTTGGAAATCTGAATTAGAATGTGATACAGACAGAGAATACTCAATGAATGGTTCGGAATATGGTTTTAGAATTTATGTCTTTTAATTTTTTGTCACATAAAGCTGTTTCACGAAACCATAAATCTGCAGTCAGCGTTGAAAATAAAGAGCTTGTTGAGAAAGAGATTAAAAAGCAGATTGATCAAACATTACAAGACTCATGTAATATAGCAAAGCCGGATGTCTACATTGCGAAAGTAGATATTAAACCTACGTATATATCAGTTGGAATACATTCCCTAGACTACAAGTTGACAGGGTTACAGTGGACCTTTTCACGCGATAAAACTCCGACTGTGCTCTTTGAATCACGCCTACCTTAAGGATCCGGATTAGAACCAAGTGTGATTCATCGAATATCACAGTCTGTGAGACGGATGAGGCGACGTCATGGATTCACATACCTTGTGGTATATGTTGATGACTTTTTTATTTGTGCACCGACATATGACAAGTGCAATTACGCACTCCAATCTCTGCTTTATCTGCTTGGTAGACTGGCTTTTGAGAAAAGTTGGAGTAGGGTGATTGGTCCATCGCAGAAAATAACTTTTCTAGGGGTAGACATAGATGCACGTGATTGTATGGTAAGGCCTAAAAATAAAAAAATGTTTCTTGTCTTTACAGGCTGACAAAAATGTTGTGATGACGCGATTTGTTTTTTACGACGTTTTTTTTTTTGAATGAAGAGATAAACAAACAAAATTTATACAATTATTTATATAAATAAAGCACAAACCTCTTAAATATGTGTTACTACTCCAAATTATCAATAATCTCACCCCTACACTGTTTTCTGAGGCTAAAAAATTATAGTTATCTGCCCCTTACTTTTGTTAAAACCTAGAAAAAAACCTGAGGCGTGGGTTTGAAACTGATGCAAGCGGAAACCAGAAAAAACAATTTTGGGGCCTAAGTCTAGGAGAACAGAAACTGGACAACAGGAAAACAGAGTTAGCTAAGTTTGCTAACAGGAAAAGGGCAAAAAGACAAATGCAGGGCTAAGCAGGATTATTGAACTGGGCATGTAATGTGGTAAGGGAAGGCAGAGTTCTCTCTCGTCGCATTTTAGACAACATAGGCATGCTAAAATACCAATCATACCAATATACATGAATAAATAGTGTTTAAACAATTTAAGTCAGAGTTTGAGTTTTCGCGTCAGGGGACATGATTATCTGTAATTATTTGGTAGCGCTTCATTTGAATGCATGTGTATAACACGTTCATATCGGTGCAGTATCTGAGATGATCATCCTCGGTATTCCTGGAGCTTAATGTTCCGATGATTTCAACTTATTACCCCTTTCATCAACTTACCAATCAGATTAAATTGTCAACTGAAGAAGTCATGGTATCGTCACCAGTGCAGAATATGAATACTTATTATTTGCCAGTGAAAACACCGATTCCTCCAAATGGGTTCATGCCACAGATTTAATGAAAGCAATTTGTTGTTGCATTACAAATCCTTCCTGAAGCTAGCATGTCTCTCAGTGTATCCTAAAACCTCTCAAACACAATGTCACGCTTGAGACGAGACAAAAAGATACACTTAAAGAAGAAACTAACAGTTTGAAAGCCTCCTGGAATTGAATTGAAATGCACATGCTTTAAAAACTTTCACCGCCCACATTTAGAGAATTGGTTACGTGCTCCTTTTAGCAGAGGAAGCAACACGTGTTTAAATTCAAAAGTAAATAATTTATTTGATTTGCATTTCATATCATTCGAAAGCTTCGCTATATTGTAGTGAGACGTTATACATCCTGTCTGCAACCTTCTCGATCTATACTTACCTCTACTTACTTACTTACTTAGGTTTCATATACATAATATACGGGTAAATGTATATCGCTCGAAAACGGTTAGAACACGATAAAACGAGGTATCGTCAGCATGTCTATTTAAAAAATATTCATTCCTCCTTTACTTAGAATGGATACAAGAATGTCAAAACATTTCGCTACAATAAATATAATGTCCCTTGCCGAAACCTAATATCCCCATTCTTCTTATCCGATCATGAAAGCGTTGACTCCGTACATGATGAAATATATTTAGAAAACTGACAGTTTACAGCTAACACGCATATATTTCATTTCTTATATGAGTTATATTCATAAATCAATTTTAGTTCAATGTTTACGACGTTGTCCATTATAGGAAGCCATTATACTAAAAGTTATTTCTTGCGTATTATATTAGAATCAATAGCGACCAAAAAGAGGAAACCAAATAGTTTGAGTTTATCACAAACTCTCTAACTAAACCCATTCGAGAATACCTCTTTGTGTTTTCCTGATTTTGTTTCCTTTTGAAAGAAATAATAACAGGCAGACAGAGTCGACTTTATTCCCCGCCAAATGGAAAGACAACTTTGAGTTGTGATTCCATGGAAACATGGACAAATATAAAACTTATTTTTAAAAATACCCCTAAGGCACATCTGCACATAATTTAACATTTTTGAGTAAATGTCATTTTTTATACTTACCTGGTTGAAAAACCAACATTGCCCAACGCTTCCCCCTGAAGCGTTCCTCAACATATATCACACAGAATTAAAAAGGGACGCTACCCGGTAAGGGTGGCGCTCGTGCCACGTGACATCGGTGACGTCATCATTCCCTAGTACAAGCGAGCACAAAACCCAAACCCAGGAGGGGAGGAAGGGCGGGAACTAACGAGCGTTGGTTTTTCAACCAGGTAAGTATAAAAAATGACATTTACTCAAAAATGTTAAATTTTTTACATACTTATCAGGTTTGAAAAACCAACATTGCCCAGATTACCACAGCAAGGAGGTGGGCTGAACCGAGTCACGTGCGCCACCGAGACGCGTCGCTTTACCCTTAGGCTGGCACGCCGGAGCACTGGATGGTGTGAAACCATGAAAGGTGGACAACCATCCATGCTGCGTGTGGCCCAAGAGAACTCACACGGATTCTTAAATTGAGTGTACAGAGGTCGACGCCGTCCTAAAAAAAAGACAAACCTACACTCAACCTCTATGTGTCCGCCCCTCACTCGTTAAGTAGGGGGGGTAGAGTAAGAATCCTGGTACTGCTGTCATGCAAATACCCCGGTTGGGTTAACAACTGCACTCATAGGCAAAAAAACAACCAACCACAAGTATAATAACAACAAGTTTTATTGTACACAACCAAGTGAATACCAAAACAAGTACATAACAGCGTGGATGCGCCCACCCCCGCTAGGGGTAAGGTGCGTTCCGTCGTACGACTGAAAGAGGTGCCGCGGTCCGCTGCTGGGCGAACACCTGAGGACCCAACCTTGACACACCTGCCAAGTCCTCTGTGGACACTTCCCGTAAGTAGTGGTCAGCAAAGACCAACCCCGACTTCCAAAAACATCCAGCCAGAATGTCTGACCCGGTGATGTTGCAATGAAGAGCCATCGTAGCAGATACTGCTCTGATCTCGTGGGGATTAGCGCGAGACGGGGGAGGGAGGTCAGCCGCCTTGTAGGCGTTGATTACTGCTGACCGCAGATACACCCCCAAAGCCCGTCTGTCAAGCTCATTGACAGTCCGTGGTGAGTGAGGCAGAAAAAACCGACGCCTCCCTTGTCTGATGCCCCTTGTCCGTTCTGCATAAATGCGGAGCGCGCGGACAGGGCAAAGGGAAAGGTCCGTGACCTCTGACGAGTCGGTTTCAGGACCTAATGACGGTATAAGAAAGGTCCTTCCCCTCTCATCCGCGGCCTGGTTTTTACAGACAAAGTCTGGGGCCAGGCCCAACGTTGCAGACCCTCCGTCTCGGCGCTCGAACCTTAAAAGGTCAGCGTGAAGAGCGTGGAGCTCTGATATCCTCGCAGCTGAGGCCATTGCGACCAGGAAGGCCGTCTTGACAGTGAGACGAAGGAGGGTGGTATCCGACAGGGGTTCATACAAATCTGAACGTAAGTGCCCAAGCACTATCGCCAGATCCCACTCAGGTGGTCTAGGCTTGCGCCGACCGTCGACCTGACGAAAGGTCTTAACCAGGCCCTTCAGAACCGAGATGTCGAGTCCCGGGGAGCGTTTGCGAACTACCGACATGATCGCCGCCAGATTGGTATTGATCGAGGAGGCTTTGAGCCCTCTCTCGTTCCTCATGTACACCAAGTACTCGGCAATCTGGGGCAGTGAGGCCGCCTCCGCTTCAAAGCCCTGCTCCTCGCAGAACGAGGCGAAGGCACGCCACTGGAAGTCATAGAGCTTCCTTGTGGTCGGCCGTTGAGCTGTTGCTATGGCCTTGGCCACCCGTTTAGAGTACCCGCTCCGCCTTAACCCCTTTTTGATAAAGCCAGACATGAAGATTGAGGACCTGCAGGTTCTCGTGTACACGTCCGCTTGGGTTGCTCCGGAGCAGGTCCCCCCGGAGGGGTATCGGAACTGGCTCCTGCAGAGCTAGTCTGCACAGAGGAACGAACCAGGCACGAGGCCACCAAGGATCTTAGAGCGGTGCATACCTTACGCATCTGTCCACGACAGCAAGAGGCAGCGAAGGCGAGGGTATAAGCCCCGAACACCCTATGAGGACCTATCCGCAAAGAGTAGCACGGGAGGCCCCGCAAACGAGTGCAACTAGAAGAGAAGCTAGCATCCGAGACGGAGGGCGCAACACTACCTTGCAACCCATCTAGCCCTAAGACGGACCCTCACAAGTGGAAGAGCGTACACTCCCACACTAACCGGGACACTAACCTTCATGGTAAGTTGGTCACAAGGCCTAGGAGCGGAGGTTCGCAAGGCAAACCCTCAAACGCTAACACGGCTCACGATCAACCCACGAGGCAACACGCGTAACTAGACGCTGACCCTCATGTAAGGAAGTCGCAAGACGAAGGCTAGTGAGAGTAACTGTCACTCTCAAGGCAACCCGCCCCAGAGGCAGACGCTCCCAAGGCGTACCCACTCATTCTAACACAACTTACAAGGTGACATGCGTAGCGAGACGCTGACACTAAAGTTGAAAACTGGCGCGAGTGAAGCTCACTCGCAAGTCAATCCGCACCAGAGGCGTACGCCCGCAAGGCGTACCCTACACGCTAACACAACTCCCGAGGCAGGCCGTGTAGCGAGACGGTAATCCTCCAGTTGAAAGCTAACGAAAATAACACTCACAAGACAACCCGCCCACTACAGGCGGACACTCGCCAGGCGTACCCTCACACTCTAATGCAACTCATTAGACAGGCTGCGTAGCAAGACGCTGACCCACAAGTTGAAAGCTAGAGTGAGTAACACACACTCGCAATGCAACCCGCCCCAAGGCGGACGCTCGCAAGGCGTACCCTCACATACTAACACAACTCACAAGGCAGGAAGCGTCGTAAGACACTGACCCTCAAATAGGAAGCTCGCGAGAGTAACTCTCACTCGCAAGACAACCCACCAAGGTGTACGCTCGCAAGGCGTACCCTCACATGGTGACACAACTCATGAGGCAGACAGCGAGATGCTGATCCTCAAGTTGAAAGCTAGCGAGAGTGAGACTCATTCGCAAAGAAAACTCACTTGCAAGGGACAAACTAACACAAGGCAGCGTACTGAGATGCTGAACCTCAATTAAAATGCTCGCCTGAGAAACACTTACTCGCAAGGCGTGCCTTCATATGCTAACACAACTCATGAGGCAGACAGCGAGATGCTGACCCTCAAGTTGAAAGCTAGCGAGAGTAACTCTCGCTTGTAAGGCTCATACCAACACAAGGCAGCGTAGTGAGAGGCTAAACCTCAAACAGAAAGTTCGCCTGAGTAACACTTACTCGCAAGGCGTACACTCACAAGCTAACACAACTCATGAGGCAGACAGCGGGATGCTGACCCTCAAGTTGAAAGCTAGAGAGAGCAAAATTCGCTTGTAAGGCGCAAACTAACACAAGGCAGCGTACTGAGACGCTGAACCTCAAATAGAAAGCTCGCCTGAGTGCCACTTACTCGCAAGGCGTGCACTCATATGCTAACACAACTAATGAGGCAGACAGCGAGATGCTGACCCTCATGTTGAAAGCTAGCGAGAGTAACACTCGCTTGTAAGGCACTAACTAACACAAGGCAGCGTGCTGAGACGCTGAATCCCAAATAGAAAGCTCGCCCGAGTACCACTTACTCACAAGGCGTGCACTCACAAGCTAACACAACTCATGAAGCAGACAGCGAGATGCTGACCCTCTAGTTGAAAGCTAGCGAGAGTAACACTCGCTTGTAAGGCACAACCTAACACAAGACAGCGTAGTGAGACGCTGAACCTCAAATAGAAAGCTCGCCTGAGTAACACTTACTCCATAGGGATGAACCCACATGCTACTCAACTCACGAGGCAGGCAGAGTAACGATACGCTTATCCTTATAGAGAAGGCTAACGAGCGTATCACTCACTCGCCAGGAACCTCGCAAGACGTACACCCACTCGCAAGTCGTACACTCACCTACTACCACAACTCACGAGGCAGGCAGCGTAGCGAGACGCTGACCCTCAAGGTAGAAGGCTAGCGAGAGTAACACTCACTCGCAAGGCATACCCTCACATGTTAACCCCACTCACGAGGCAGACAGCGTAGCGAGACGCTGACCCTCATGTTGAAAGCTAGTGAGAGTGACCCTCGCAGGACAACCCGCCCAATAGCAACCTGTGACCCACCCACAACGGGCCAGCGTAACAAGACGCTAAGCCATAAGGATAGGGCTGGCGAACGCATCACTCACCCGCAGACGAGCCCGATCCTGAGAGCCAACACTTGCATGTCGGAGGACGGACCCCAACCTTCTGACACAACCTGCAATCAACTCCGCGAATCGGAGAATCATAGTCGCAAGGTTAGGTGACAGGAGAAGGCTCGCTCGCACGCGAGCATAACCCGCCAAGCAGGTTAAGGCATGACTAACGAGAGTCAGCACTCATACGCAATCAAGCTCGTCCCTGAGGTCGAAGCTCGCAAGGCGGAGAGCGAACACTCACACGCAAGCATAACCCGCCAAGCGGGTCAAGGCATGGCTAACGAAAGTTAACGCTCACACGCAAGCAAGCCCGATACTGAGATCGACGCTCGCAAGGCGGAGAGCGAACACTCCCACGCAAGCATAACCCGGCAAGCGGATCAAGTCATGACTAACGAGAGACAACACTCACTCACAAGCAAGCCCGACACTGAGGTCGACGCTTGCAAGGCGGAGAGCGAACGCTCACACGCTCACACGCTCACACGCAAGCATAACCCGCCAAGCGGCATGGCATGTTACGCTGGCATGACTAACGGGTCGTTAAGAACCGACTTGCGGAACCCGTATCGGCAACAAAAACCCGCGAAAGGCCCAGGCGGAGCCATCACTCACTGATGAAACCGTCAACTAATGCGAGTGAGTGAGACAGAAAGTGAACCCCCAAGCGTAACTCAATTCGTTAACCCGAGACGGCAATGAATGAAACCTATTCACAGGCGAGTTCACGCTTGACGAGTGTACGACTGTACACTTAATCACTTAACACTTAACCACCTGCCACACACTCTCGTCACCTGACAGGCGAGAGCAGGTGAGTTGACACTCACTCGCTAAGGAACTCACGCTTGGCGAATGTACGTCCGTACAAACACACTATCACCTGACACGCGAGAACCGGTGAGTAAACACCCACTCGCTAACGAGTTCATGCTTAGCGAATGTACTCCTGTACAAACACACTCGTCACCCGACAGGCGAGAGCAGGTGAGTCGACACTCACTCGCTAAGGAGCTCACGCTTGGCGAATGTACGTCCGTACAAACACACTATCACCTGACACGCGAGAACCGGTGAGTAAACACCCACTCGCTAACGAGTTCACGCTTAGCGAATGTACGCCTGTACAAACACACTCGTCACCTGACAGGCGAGAGCAGGTGAGTTGACACTCACTCGCTAAGGAGCTCACGCTTGGCGAATGTACGTCCGTACAAACACACTATCACCTGACACGCGAGAACCGGTGAGTAAACACTCACTCACTAACGTGAACACACTAAGCGAATGTACGCCTGTACAAACACACTCGTCACCCGACAGGCGAGAGCAGGTGAGTCGACACTCACTCGCTAAGGAGCTCACGCTTGGCGAATGTACGTCCGTACAAACACACTATCACCTGACACGCGAGAACCTGTGACTAACCACCCACTCGCTAACGAGTTCACGCTTAGCGAATGTACGCCTGTACAAACACACTCGTCACCTGACAGGCGAGAGCAGGTGAGTTGACACTCACTCGCTAAGGAGCTCACGCTTGGCGAATGTACGTCCGTACAAACACACTATCACCTGACACGCGAGAACCGGTGAGTAAACACTCACTCACTAACGTGAACACACTTAGCGAATGTACGCCTGTACAAACACCCTCGTCACCTGACAGGCACAAACACCTGACACGCGCGGGCCGGTGAGTAAACACTCACTCGCTTATGAGTTCACGCTTAGCGAACGTACGCCTGTATAACCACAGGTGAGGAGACACTCACTCGCTAGCGAACACACGCTAGGCGAATGTACGCCTCGCTAGCAAGCTCACACTAGGTGAATGCTCGTTCACCCGCTTGGCGAGTGCTCGTTCACACGCGTATGCTCGCACAGCGGAGGGCATACCCCCACCCCGTTCACTAACCCACCAGGTGAGCGAACCAAGGTGAAAGCGAAGGCTAGCGAGAGCCTACGCCAACCGAGAGGCGAGAGACCAACCGACAGTCAGTCAAGCAATATACACGTGCACGACTAGCACGACTAGCACGTGCAGCCCGAGCAAGACAGGCAGCCTGGCAAGGCGAGAAATGCACCAAACTGACAACTCCAAACCCGACCCAAAAGTCAACTAATTGGCGAAAATTAGTTCAGCAGTTGGTCAGGAAAGGACAGAAAGGTATTTATAACAATAACTCTGAAGATATGAGGAACTAGGAAGACTTAAAAAGCCTATAAAGTAGCGAAATTAGTCGAGAACAGAACACACGCGTGACCGTATGCTCGCTCAACAAATAAGGGAATGATGACGTCACCGATGTCACGTGGCACGAGCGCCACCCTTACCGGGTAGCGTCCCTTTTTAATTCTGTGTGATATATGTTGAGGAACGCTTCAGGGGGAAGCGTTGGGCAATGTTGGTTTTTCAAACCTGATAAGTATGTAAAAAATGAATATTTCACCCGCCTTATGTTTTTTAGCTCTGCTCCGGAAAGGAAGATAAGTTGCTTTTGAAGTTGAAAACACCAAAAGGTATATCTACACATGATGGCATACATACACCATGTTTCGTTGACCTATGGCTTACAGATTTTGAGATCTGCTCCAGAAACGAAAGCCCATATTGCGTTTCCATGGAAACAGCTAAACGGCTAAAAACAACATTCCAAAGTAGTTTGAAATACTAAAAGACACATCTACATTTGTTCACTTGATGAGTGTTACACACAGCAAGTTTCCTTTAGCTACCCCTTGCAGTTATTGAGATTTGCTCCGGAAAAGAAAATCCAAGATGCGTTTCCATGGAAACGAGGAAAAATAATATGTGAAGAAGTTGAAAATACTAAAAGGCACATCTACACTTGATGATTGTTACACACACCAAGTTTCGTTGCCAAACGTTTTTTTAACCCTCGGGTGAAACCCAAGGTGTTTATGTCTTGACGCAGCCCGTCCTTCCGTCCCGAAAACGGTACTAGTGTTCTGAAATCAACTCCTCCATCAGTGTTTGATCAATCTTTCTGAAATTTGACACATTTGTTTTCTAATTTTATTTCTGTTAAGCAGGTACACTTATAACATTATACACTCTTGTTTTTAATTTCAAGTTCAAATCACACAATAAGCATACTCTTTGAATGTAGCAATTAAAGCAATAACAGTTATGGCTGTTTACAGGAGTCGTAGTGGCATAGGCCAATTAGTAAAGGTATTTTAGTAAATAGGCAGTGACATATTGACCAGTATTTCATGAAATTGGAGTAGTTGCAGTTTGAGAAAGAGATATATTTATCTAAATCGTATGTATTTATTTAGTAATGTCTCTTTTGATATGTTGTATATTTGGTATTCTTTTGGAGAGCTTACATTTAAAATTGAAATTTGACACATGCTTTGGATATACAACGGTGATATGCATGTGCTTTTCTCGGACGAATCGGATTAATTTTTTCAGAGTTATGACCCTAGACTTGGAGTGCTCAGCTTTCTGATTTCAGACTGGCAGTACTTGTGTTCTGAAATCAACTCCTCCCACATTGTTTGATCAATCTTTCTGAAATATGACACATGCTTTGGATATACGAGGGGCGTTCAATAAGTGTTGCAAGCGGGGCATTGGTGTTTACATAAACCGTGTCAGCTTATAGCAGGTGTTACTATAGTCAAAACATAACATTGACACATGTCAAAACAATTTCTAGACATAACAATTATTTAGATATAATAGCTGCGCTGATCTAGGCGTCTCCATAATCATGGATTCTCTCAAACATGAACAACGCGCTGTGATCAAGTTCCTTACTAAAGAGGGATGCAAAGCTACAGAAATACATAATCGTATGTGTAATGTGATGGGTAAGGATGCTCCTAACTTTTCAACAGTTTGTCGCTGGTCTCTTCAGTTCAAGCTGGGCAGGGAGTCCTCAGACGATGACCAATGGTCAGGCAGGCCATCTGAAGTCACCCGACCGGAAGTTATTACCGCTATCGAAAGACGAATTTTAGCTGACCGCCGTGTTAAAGTTTCTGAACTGTCTTTGGAATTCCAGATATCAGTTGGAAGTGTTGAAAAAATAATTCATGACCATCTTGGTATGTCCAAGGTATCTGCAAGATGGGTACCCAGAAACCTCACAGCACAAAATCGCCAGTAAAAAAGAACCGAAAGTTGCATGGAGCTCCTGGATCGGTTTAATGCGGATGAAGCCAGGTTTTTGTCTCCTCTGGTGACAGGTGACGAAACCTGGATCCACCACTGGGACCCGGAAACTAAACTGGAATCCAAGCAAGGGAAGCACCCGAGTTCACCGCCTCCCCTGAAGTTTCGAACTCAACCATCAGTTGGCAAGGTTATGGCGACAATCTTTTGGGATGCAAAAGGCATATTATTAATTGATTACTTGCCAACCAAAACTACAATGAATGGTCAATATTATGCCAACCTAATGCAAGAATTGCGAAAGACAATTCGACAGAAACGCCGTGGAATGTTGACACGTGGTGTTCTGATTTTGCATGACAACGCTCCGGTCCACAAGTCAAGAGTTGCACAGGCCGCTATACTTGATTGTGGATTCGAACAGCTTAACCACCCACCCTACAGCCCAGACCTAGCCCCCAGTGACTACTTCCTGTTCAGAAACCTGAAATCCGCCCTACGTGGAAGGCACTTCCGGGATGACGAAGACGTCAAAGCTGCCACAGAGGCGTGGTTAGGGGGGCAAACGGAAGACTTCTACAAAAGCGGCATCAAAAGTCTTAAAGAGAAATGGAATAAGTGTATTGAGGTGAAGGGTAACTATATTGAAAAATAAAAGTAAAAAATTTACTACGCGAGTTGGTTTTATATTGAAGTTGCAACACTTATTGAACGCCCCTCGTACATCAGTGATATGCATGTGCTTTTTGGGAGCGATCGGATTAACTTTTTCAGAGTTATGGCCCTAGATTTAGAGCGTTCGGCTTTCTGATTTCAGACTGACAGTAACTTTTTATTCGTCAGCATTTGAAAAATGTTATGTTTCCAATGTCACACACTGAGGTTATAACCTTTAACCTTGTGACCTTGACCAAGATGTAGGACCCATTTCGTAAGAAATTAACCATGGCCATAATATTTGATTGATTGGTGAAAGGCCTTCGATATTTGACATGTTTATTTATTGTTAATAGCTCATTAAATTACCCTAACATTTAAACTGCTTATTTGGAGGATAAGGAACCCGGGGGTTATTGTGCTCTCAGAGCACTCTTGTTGTGATTTGCTCCGGAAATGATTTCGGAACGGACGGACGGATGGACGGAGCCCATTTTAACATCCACCAAACAAAATTAAGTAAGTTTTTTTCCAGAGAGATGAAAACTAACGTTTAATTTCCAATAAAGACCGACTTTGTTTTTTTTGTAAATGACAAATGTTTTCCATCTAACCTTCAAAGACGACCTCGCTATTTGTATTTGGCAGCTAGATTACCTTGTTGATGATAAAGTGAGAATTGAATTGTTTGACATTTTAAAGTAATAAAGCGTCTTTTGCGAATGCAAAATACATTTATACTGCCAAGCAAAAGAAAGTAATCACTTCAGTTGATTTCATCATATGTATGATTTTAAATTGAAAATATCTTGGGTTTTCGATGTCATAACCTGAAACTGAAAAGTATAGGTGTTTTGTCAGCAGGCAAGTAATACTTCTGCATGTTTTTTTTTTAAATAACAAAAATAATGAAATTTTAATTTAAATTTAAAATTTCTGAAATTCTTTAATTAATAAATGTGCCTGATATAGAAATTAGGGGGCATGATGGTTTAAATTTCATTTCTTACCCCTGTCTTCATAGATAAAGATTTTTTAACTAAAATTTAACAGTCACTTATTAAAGGGGCAATTTCATTTTTATAATGACAGTTTATGTCATTTATATTTACTTTAGACGGTAAACATCTTATTACACAAACCAATTATCCGTAGTTTTTATTATTTCGAATGACAAAAACGATCCCCATGGCTTTACGGAACCATCTCCACTCATCTTTTAACTTGATTTTCTGTAGAGAGAGAGGTGTTTTACTATTGGTGACATTATTTTTCAAATACATTTAATCGACTTATTTGAGCGAAAAAAACGTGCTACTGCCCCTTTAAGTGATTCAAACTACTGCAGATAGGTGTTATTGTATAGTACCATAATCAAACGCATTTGAATTCTTTTAAATATTGAATTAATCGGAACCAAGAGAGGTGACAACTTCCTTTTGCTTGGCAGTTTACATGAATGGAGCGGTCACTCATTCGTCACGAAAGGGACACTTGCTTCGTAACCGGTGAAAATAGCATTCGTATTATGGTCGGCTTTTACGGATTGAGCGTTGTAGACTTCAGGTTAGGTAACTAGGGAACAAAAACAAGCTCTGTCTAGCATTGTATCGATCGCAACAACAGATACTTTAAGTGGGACATGGAACGTAATTACCTCTTGCTCTTTGTATATGTATATATGAAATAGACCAATATGTAATATATTTAATGGACCAATAAAATCTCTAATGATATACAATGTATATGACAGTAGGCTGGTGGACAAGACCGTTTGAATTAAGGGACACTCCGTATGTTATTGTAGTAACATAGGTCAAACGTTATTTTATCGAGAAGTACATGTAATGACTGTCGAAAATTACCCTTTAAGCGCCAATCTTTATATAATTATATATGTCATACATGTAAATGGGGCTCATGAATTCGGCTGCTCGAGTTTCATTGAAAGCAAGTTATTAGAGGATACACATGCAAGTCGAATGATACGATTTGGACGTAAACCGGGCCATTTGATTTTTTATGTATCAAATCTAAATATAATTTCATGAAAAACACGGAGTGTTCCTTTAAGAGAAATAATCAGCTGAAGATAACACTAACATTGAACACAGATATTAACAGTTGATGGACATCATGCTGCTACTGTAAATATGAGAATTAATACCTGTCTTTATATTGCATCTGATCAAGGAATAAACATCCCTTGATATGCTGCAGGTTTTCTCAGCATACATAACAGATATCAATGGTAAGTAAAATCGTGCTTCTACAAAATGACATATTATAAATGATGTTCGTCTCACGACATATTACTTTGTTTCATAGACACCTGACATTTTGATTGACGCGAGCCTCTGCATGAGGTATCATAACACAGGATTCCGTCTCTTGATGAGGAAGCGATTTATGACTAAGACCGCAAATAATATAAGCAAAATTGTCGAGACTCTGAAAGCTTCACAATTCACGAGGCCAAAAAGTTTGGCTAAGAGGTTGAACACTTCAAAACGTTCAAGGTAAAGAGGTTGAAAGTTTCAAATTATCAAAGATAAGATCTAGAAAACTTCACAATTCTCAAGGCTAAGAGCAGGTTAAGAGGTTGAAAAGTTCAAAATCGCCAACGTTCTAAGGTTGAAAGCTTCAAGATCGCTAATGCTCAAAGTTTGAAAGCTTTAAAATAGCCAAGATTAAGAGGTTGAATGCCTCAAAACTGTCAAGGGTAAGAGGTTGAACACTTCAAACAACGTCGGAAAAAGCAAACACGATCCGCATAGAAGGAAATCTTAAGTGAACATATGCGTTGAATGCGATGAGCGCTCTTCACCCGTCCATGTCCCGACCATCTTTGTTAACAATGTGAGTGTGGTCGAAAACGTGGCATATTCTCAGTACTCTCACCATATACGTGAGTCCTCGATCTTTGCGAGTCCTCGGAAACGTAGCGTACTCTCATTACACCGTATGTCTAAATAGTGACTGGCAAAGTTTCAAAATACGTGCTATCTCTTCGCTTATTTGGAATCGTAAACATCAGCGAAAAATAATCTCTATTATCCTACCTCATGTAAGAATGTCGATCTATGATTGGTCCACGTGACCCTGAACAAATAACCATATTCACCCTCACCGAGGTGGATAAATGTCACCGAGGGTGATAAATGCCTTATACCCCGCTACCGATATAAAGCGTGCGTCCACGTCAGTCAGTCCATGTCACGTGATACCAGTTTGTTTGGCCTCTGACCCAGATTTGTTGCTTCTTTGAATAAACGATGTTCGAGCATTTTTGTTTGTTTTTAATGATATTTTAAGACATTCGGTAGGATAAATACGTTATAACATTCAGTGGAGGTTTACATCGTGAATTATAAGACCCATATTATTTGTTATTCTACTCGCCTCCGGCTCGTAGAATAAAAAATAATGCGGGTCTTATAATTCACGATGTAAACCTCCACTGAATGTTATAACTTATATTACTTTAAATAAGACACGTATATATTTTTTTTACATTGATTTCTATAATGTTATTAAATAGTTAATGACACTTAAATTCAAATCCATATATGTAAGTCGATAGGTCTGACTGCGATCCGTTTGCAGATGGATATGTAGATGCAGGGGGTGTGTGTTTTTTAACTTAAACAAAAGCACA
This sequence comes from Gibbula magus, assembly GCA_936450465.1. NCBI lineage: Eukaryota > Metazoa > Mollusca > Gastropoda > Trochida > Trochidae > Gibbula > Gibbula magus. Next base: position 1,706,925 of record OW388305.1, read on the forward strand.
ATTGAAAACGATCATCTTATATGTTTCATTGACCAAACCTAAACAATACTTCTGATCTGGATACAAGGAGGTATACAATGTAGGATCTTTATGATATGGAACTGTATGTTTTCCTAATCTTTATCTTATTTGTATTTACATGTATTACGGCATGAATGACGAGAAACTGCTGGAACGGGAGCACCATTAATGGATTTCACTGACCCCGACATAACAAATGACCTCCACCTACATATCCAAGACGAATAATACTTCCATTGCAATTATGTTCTGAGCTCTGCTCCAAAGTAAATGCATCGAGGGTGTATCCTTGACTATATCTACGATCTTCATCGCTCATGTGAGCCATTAATCCGGAGATGGGCGACAGCTTCCTTGAAGTAGAGGGTCATTCTAATGATGTTTGATTGGATTCCCTTTATCAATGTCATTTATGGACTCCTCCATCTACGTGAGTCCTCGACCTACGTGTCCTCGATCTACGTGAGTCCTCGACCTACGTGTCCTCAATATACGTGAGTCCTCGACCTACGTGTCCTCAATATACGTGTGTCCTCGACCTACGTGTCCTCGATCTACGTGTCCTCGACCTCCGTGTCCTCGACCTACGTGCCCTCGATCTACGTGAGTCCTCGACCTACGTGTCCTCAATCTACGTGTATCCTCGACCTACGTGTCCTCGACCTACGTGTTCTCGATCTACGTGAGTCCTCGACCTACGTGTCCTCAATCTACGTGTATCCTCGACCTACGTGTCCTCGATCTACGTGTCCTCGACCTCCGTGTCCTCGACCTACGTGTCCTCGATCTACGTGTGTCCTCGATCTACGTGAGTCCTCGACCTACGTGTCCTTGACCTACGTGTCCTCGATCTACGTGTCCTCGATCTACGTGAGTCGTCGACCTACGAGTCCTCAATCTACGTGTGTCCTCGACCTACGTGTCCTCAATCTACGTGAGTCCTCGACCTACGTGTCCTCGACCTACGTGTCCTCAATCTACGCAAATCCTCGACCTACGTGTCCTCAATATACGTGTGTCCTCGACCTACGTGTCCTCGATCTACGTGTCCTCGACCTCCGTGTCCTCGACCTACGTGCCCTCGATCTACGTGAGTCCTCGACCTACGTGTCCTCAATCTACGTGTATCCTCGACCTGCGTGTCCTCGACCTACGTGTACTCGATCTACGTGAGTCCTCGACCTACGTGTCCTCAATCTACGTGTATCCTCGACCTACGTGTCCTCGATCTACGTGTCCTCGACCTCCGTGTCCTCGACCTACGTGTCCTCGATCTACGTGAGTCCTCGATCTACGTGAGTCCTCGACCTACGTGTCCTAGACCTACGTGTCCTCGATCTACGTGTCCTCGATCTACGTGAGTCGTCGACCTACGAGTCCTCAATCTACGTGTGTCCTCGACCTACGTGTCCTCAATCTACGTGAGTCCTCGACCTACGTGTCCTCGACCTACGTGTCCTCAATCTACGCTATTCCTCGACCTACGTGTCCTCAATATACGTGTGTCCTCGACCTACGTGTCCTCGATCTACGTGTCCTCGACCTACGTGTCCTCAATCTACGCAAATCCTCGACCTACGTGTCCTCAATATACGTGTGTCCTCAACCTACGTGTCCTCGATCTACGTGTCCTCGACCTACGTGTCCTCAATCTACGCAAATCCTCGACCTACGTGTCCTCAATATACGTGTCCTCGACCTACGTGTCCTCAATATACGTGAGTTCTCGACCTTCGTGTCCTCGACCTACGTGTCCTCGATCTACGTGAGTCCTCGACCTACGTGTCCTCAATATACGTGAGTCCTCGACCTACGTGTCCTCAATCTACGTGAGTCCTCGACCTACGTGTCCTCGACCTACGTGTCCTCAATCTACGTGAGTCCTCGACCTACGTGTCCTTAATATACGTGTGTCCTCGACCTACGTGTCCTCGATCTACGTGTCCTCGACCTACGTGTCCTCGATCTACGTGAGTCCTCGACCTACGTGTCCTCAATCTACGTGTATCCTCGACCTACGTGTCCTCGACCTACGTGTTCTCGATCTACGTGAGTCCTCGACCTACGTGTCCTCAATCTACGTGTATCCTCGACCTACGTGTCCTCGATCTACGTTAGTTCTCGATCTACGTGAGTCCTCGACCTACGAGTCCTCGATCTACGTGAGTCCTCGACCTACGTGTCCTTGACCTACGTGTCCTCGATCTACGTGTCCTCGATCTACGTGAGTCGTCGACCTACGAGTCCTCAATCTACGTGTGTCCTCGACCTACGTGTCCTCAATCTACGTGAGTCCTCGACCTACGTGTCCTCGACCTACGTGTCCTCAATCTACGCAAATCCTCGACCTACGTGTCCTCAATATACGTGTGTCCTCGACCTACGTGTCCTCGATCTACGTGTCCTCGACCTACGTGTCCTCGATCTACGTGAGTCCTCGACCTACGTGTCCTCAATCTACATGTATCCTCGACCTACGTGTCCTCGACCTACGTGTTCTCGATCTACGTGAGTCCTCGACCTACATGTCCTCAATCTACGTGTATCCTCGACCTACGTGTCCTCGATCTACGTGTCCTCGACCTCCGTGTCCTCGACCTACGTGTCCTCGATCTACGTGAGTCCTCGATCTACGTTAGTTCTCGATCTACGTGAGTCCTCGACCTACGAGTCCTCGATCTACGTGAGTCCTCGACCTACGTGTCCTTGACCTACGTGTCCTCGATCTACGTGTCCTCGATCTACGTGAGTCGTCGACCTACGAGTCCTCAATCTTCGTGTGTCCCGACATACGTGTCCTCGATCTACGTGTCCTCGACCTTCGTGTCCTCGACCTACGTGTCCTCGATCTACGTGACTCCTCGACATACGTGTCCTCAATCTACGTGTGTCCTCGACCTACGTGTCCTCAATCTACGTGTGTCCTCGACCTACGTGTCCTCGATCTACGTGTCCTCGACCTTCGTGTCCTCGACCTACGTGTGCTCGATCTACGTGAGTCCTCGACCTACGTGTCCTCAATCTACGTGAGTCATCGACCTACGTGTCCTCAATCTACGTGAGTCCTCGACCTACGTGTCCTCGACCTACGTGTTCTCGATCTACGTGAGTCCTCGACCTACGTGTCCTCAATCTACGTGTATCCTCGACCTACGTGTCCTCGATCTACGTGTCCTCGACCTCCGTGTCCTCGACCTACGTGTCATCGATCTACGTGAGTCCTCGATCTACGTGAGTCCTCGACCTACGTGTCCTTGACCTACGTGTCCTCGATCTACGTGTCCTCGATCTACGTGAGTCGTCGACCTACGAGTCCTCAATCTACGTGTGTCCTCGACCTACGTGTCCTCAATCTACGTGAGTCCTCGACCTACGTGTCCTCGACCTACGTGTCCTCAATCTACGCAAATCCTCGACCTACGTGTCCTCAATATACGTGTGTCCTCGACCTACGTGTCCTCGATCTACGTGTCCTCGACCTCCGTGTCCTCGACCTACGTGCCCTCGATCTACGTGAGTCCTCGACCTACGTGTCCTCAATCTACGTGTATCCTCGACCTACGTGTCCTCGACCTACGTGTTCTCGATCTACGTGAGTCCTCGACCTACGTGTCCTCAATCTACGTGTGTCCTCGACCTACGTGTCCTCGATCTACGTGTCCTCGACCTCCGTGTCCTCGACCTACGTGTCCTCGATCTACGTGAGTCCTCGATCTACGTGAGTCCTCGACCTACGTGTCCTTGACCTACGTGTCCTCGATCTACGTGTCCTCGATCTACGTGAGTCGTCGACCTACGAGTCCTCAATCTACGTGTGTCCTCGACCTACGTGTCCTCAATCTACGTGAGTCCTCGACCTACGTGTCCTCGACCTACGTGTCCTCAATCTACGCGAATCCTCGACCTACGTGTCCTCAATATACGTGTGTCCTCGACCTACGTGTCCTCGATCTACGTGTCCTCGACCTACGTGTCCTCAATCTACGCAAATCCTCGACCTACGTGTCCTCAATATACGTGTGTCCTCGACCTACGTGTCCTCGATCTACGTGTCCTCGACCTACGTGTCCTCAATCTACGCAAATCCTCGACCTACGTGTCCTCGATCTACGTGTCCTCGACCTACGTGTCCTCAATATACGTGAGTTCTCGACCTTCGTGTCCTCGACCTACGTGTCCTCGATCTACGTGAGTCCTCGACCTACGTGTCCTCAATATACGTGAGTCCTCGACCTACGTGTCCTCAATCTACGTGAGTCCTCGACCTACGTGTCCTCGACCTACGTGTCCTCAATCTACGTGAGTCCTCGACCTACGTGTCCTCAATATACGTGTGTCCTCGACCTACGTGTCCTCGATCTACGTGTCCTCGACCTACGTGTCCTCGATCTACGTGAGTCCTCGACCTACGTGTCCTCAATCTACGTGTATCCTCGACCTACGTGTCCTCGACCTACGTGTTCTCGATCTACGTGAGTCCTCGACCTACGTGTCCTCAATCTACGTGTATCCTCGACCTACGTGTCCTCGATCTACGTGTCCTCGACCTCCGTGTCCTCGACCTACGTGTCCTCGATCTACGTGAGTCCTCGATCTACGTTAGTTCTCGATCTACGTGAGTCCTCGACCTACGAGTCCTCGATCTACGTGAGTCCTCGACCTACGTGTCCTTGACCTACGTGTCCTCGATCTACGTGTCCTCGATCTACGTGAGTCGTCGACCTACGAGTCCTCAATCTACGTGTGTCCTCGACCTACGTGTCCTCAATCTACGTGAGTCCTCGACCTACGTGTCCTCGACCTACGTGTCCTCAATCTACGCAAATCCTCGACCTACGTGTCCTCAATATACGTGTGTCCTCGACCTACGTGTCCTCGATCTACGTGTCCTCGACCTACGTGTCCTCGATCTACGTGAGTCCTCGACCTACGTGTCCTCAATCTACGTGTATCCTCGACCTACGTGTCCTCGACCTACGTGTTCTCGATCTACGTGAGTCCTCGACCTACATGTCCGCAATCTACGTGTATCCTCGACCTACGTGTCCTCGATCTACGTGTCCTCGACCTCCGTGTCCTCGACCTACGTGTCCTCGATCTACGTGAGTCCTCGATCTACGTTAGTTCTCGATCTACGTGAGTCCTCGACCTACGAGTCCTCGACCTACGTGTCCTTGACCTACGTGTCCTCGATCTACGTGTCCTCGATCTACGTGAGTCGTCGACCTACGAGTCCTCAATCTTCGTGTGTCCCGACCTACGTGTCCTCGATCTACGTGTCCTCGACCTTCGTGTCCTCGACCTACGTGTCCTCGATCTACGTGACTCCTCGACATACGTGTCCTCAATCTACGTGTGTCCTCGACCTACGTGTCCTCAATCTACGTGTGTCCTCGACCTACGTGTCCTCGATCTACGTGTCCTCGACCTTCGTGTCCTCGACCTACGTGTGCTCGATCTACGTGAGTCCTCGACCTACGTGTCCTCAATCTACGTGAGTCATCGACCTACGTGTCCTCAATCTACGTGAGTCCTCGACCTACGTGTCCTCGACCTACGTGAGTCCTCGATCTACGTGAGTCCTCGATCCACTTGAGTCCTCCATCTACGTGAGTCCTCCATCTACGTGAGTCCTCGACCTACGAGTCCTCAATCTACGTGAGTCCTCGATCCACGTGTGTCCTCGATCTACGCGAGTTCTCGATCTACGTTTCTCCTCGATCTACGGGTGTCCTCGATCTACGTGTGTCTTCGATCTACGTGATTCCACGATCTATGCGAGTCCCCAATCTACGTATGCCCTCGATCTACGTGAGACCTCAATCTACGTGAGTCCTCGATCTACGTGAGTCCTCGATCTATGCGAGTCCTCGATCTACGTATGCCCTCGATCTACGTGAGTCCTCGATCTATGCGAGTCCTCGATCTACGTGAGTCCTCGATCTACGTATGTCCTTGATCTACGTGAGTCCTCAATCTACGTGAGTCCTTGATCTACGTGAGTCCTCAATCTACGTTTCTCCTCGATCTACGTGAGTCTTCGATCTACGTGTGTCTTCGATCTACGTGAGTCCTCGATCTACGTATGTCCTCGATCTACTTGAGTCCTCGATGTACGCGAGTTCTCGATCTACGTGAGTCCTCGATCTACGTGTGTCATTGATCGACAAGAGCCCTCGATCGACAAGAGTCCTCGATCTACTTCGATTTGCGTTTTTTTAATGTACCTGTAATTTAACGTCAATTGCAGTGTCCTGTCATGTTATAATTCTCGCGCGATCTGATGCACCAAATACTGGACTTTGTAACTAGCTTGGCAAACGGCTCATGTTGCTTGTTTGCTAACATTTATAGCTTTGAAAAATCTTTTATAATATCCGATTGATGTGTATGTTCAATGGCTTGTTTTGCAGAAAATGTATTGGCTTTTACGTGGTGTATAATATTGAATGATAATATGATGACAACATTCTGAAATATAATTTCAAACTGACATGGGGGTGTTGATCTAGTTACATCCCTATATCACTATGGAATACTTAACTGACAGGATATTATAAGCTATTTAATATTATTTTATTAAGCGAGTTTTTTTTATCATTTTAGTGGGCTACCAAAATGGCTTGGGTAAGCAATACGCTCATATCCAAGGTTTTGAAAAATCATATCTTTGTTATTATCCGAACGATTGTTATGTTCAATGGCTTGTTTTAAAGAAATTGTATTGGCTTTGACGTGGTGTATAATATTAAATGATAATATGATGACAACTTTCTGAAATATAATTTCAAACGGACATGGGGGTGTTGAGCTCGGTAGTTTCGACAATACAAGTCCCTGTGGTCACAGGTATCAAACAAACGAATCTGTGTATCCAACATAGATCTCAGTTGTATCTCATTTTGTCACAATACCCACATTTAACATTCAACTGATTATACAAATGAGGTATTCTTTAATTTGCGCCAAAAATCACAATTTGATTACCGAAAAGGAACCTTTGTAAAACAGATAGTACCCAACTTACACTATTTGTTTTAGGACCGCATAAACTATCACTACAGTTTGGCTCGACCAGGCGTCCATACAATAGCACCCGACGAATGTTGCAGCTGTTATGTTACTTTTCATGTATATACTGTATGAATACGATGTCTGCACTGTGCGTCCAAAATAAAACGTACCACTAAAACAATTTAGTTATTCGCAACGAGCCATCGAGTATGCTGATAAATAAACCAGAAAGTTGCTAATAATCTAACTCATAATATAAAGAAAGTGTTTTCAAGCGCAAAGTGTTGTGGTTTAATTCCAACACTGGAAACAAACAAACAAAAGAGAAAAGCAGTATATAAGTACTTAACGGAAATGAAATATACAGTTCTAAGCGTTTATTTATTTACCATTTCATTCAATGATGTAGTTCCTACATATATTGAAATGTAAAAATATAATGTATTTCCGAACTAGGTATTTTGTTTTAACTGTATAATCAATGAGAATATACAGTAACACACAATATTTGTGTCATAGTTTGCCGGTATAATCAGATAAAATGTCAATAATTTGTATTTCATATATGGATATACTGTTTACATGACGTCAGATTCTACTGACGCGCGTTAATCTAAGTACTTGTCTTTGAAATGTCATCAGATTGTCGTGATATGATAATTATCTAGCATTTGCCATTCTGTAGATAAAATATTTCTCGAACGATTGATAGTATAAGTATATTTTCTAAATAATAATATTGTATTTGAAACACTAGCATACTCGATGGCTCTTTCAACAATATCTAGGAGTGTCCCCCATGTCATTTATAAAATTCAGCTTGTGGCACTATTCGTAGACATCGCAGCTTTATTTAAGAACGGGTTTCCTTTGAAAATGGCAGTTCAAAATCTGACCACATCAAAAAGTAGTTGAATGTGCGTATACAGTAACATATCTGTCTCTCATATTGAATTATCTACCCGATGGTACTTATTACCGGTCACCATTGACCGTTAATCAGCTAAACGTGTTCTCAGAGTTTTCTCCTTGAATCTTGTTATACAAACATAAAGCAATAAAAAGGACTGGTGTGACACAATGGAAAAGCGTATCTTGGTATCGCGGTGATTGAATCAACTCCACCCAGCGCATGCTCAAGAACTTGACTTGTCATTTGACAAGCTGAAAACCCAAAGATGTCAGCTGAGAGCTTGTTGTAAGCACAACCAATAATCAACTTGATTGGCTTAGAGAAAACAAGGACCGATAATTTGAGTACCAATTTTCCGGATAAAAAGTCCCAGGGGTGACATTTGCAGCGGATCTGAACACTCAGGTCTGGCCGGCCGAGGAGGTAATCGCACGCCACACATCATATTGTTATTCCCCGAACAGATTTCCATAGAAATAAAAGTGACACTCCAACAAAATAGTGTTTTTCTGCATTGAACTGTGCTATTATAGACAACAACAAGTCAATACCACAGTTCACCGTGTAATGTACGAATCGCTCGTGGATATTGCGATTACCCGACCGGGCCTCCATAGATATAAGACAGTCCCACAAGAAACGACGCGTCTGCTTCTACTACCACAGTGGTCGATTGTCCGCTCCGACCGAAAGTCATACTCCACAGATGCCACAATGCATTGAGCACGACTTTACAAACAAGACTGATTTAATGACCGGCTGAGCATTGATCCGTTATAATTCTATCACGGAGGATATGTACAGAGGATTCGCCTTCCAGAAGAGATAAACCTGTTGACACCGATACACCCTGAAATGTGATTTGATGTGAAGCACTTCTCAATTGATTTGGAGAACATTTGTGAAATTTATTGACTGCAAATTTGTCTTGAGCAAAATATACATTTATCCATAAGATCCCTTTTTGCGTGGAAAGTTTACTTTTAAATGTATTTTTTACATTAATTTGACCTTTAACAAAGATTTAGATTGATCCGAATTTCTAAAAGCTCATTTTGGAAAGAAAAAAGTACGGTATAAGTATTTTGAAACGATTGGTAGTATCAAATCAGGAGGACCCTGGTCCATGATCGTCTCAAGCACAAGTTTACATTAGAGCGTCAGTGAAGATATTGGATTGAGCTTCCTTCCAGTGGAGCTTCACCACGCTACGGGATCGATCGTGTGGCATCACGTGGTTTGACATCGAGGATTATAAGGACTTCAGTTATTATAGTGATGAGCTAGCTTCGTATCTATCTTACCTGTCGGCCTCATCTACTGACAACACCTTGTGATTATACAGAATGGATTCCTCGAAATCTTACAGATTTGCTGTAGCCCGTTACGGGTAAGTTGCGTTTTAAATATTTAATAACTCGTGTCAATATTTCAGCTTGATACCTGGTCGAACCGGTTTAACAGCTAATTTTGCAAATTAGAGTTTCATATTCAGAGAGAATGTGAATACTGTTGTAAGTACAGAATGTTGTTAACATTGCACATTTATTATTTCCTATTTTGCAATATCGAGGACCACTTGCAAGCTTTCTTCTATGGTTAATGTCCGTGAAGTTAGATAACAGTAACACTAACAACACTGATAATATACCAATCTTCTTCTTGGACATGTGCTCATGTCTTGGATCCAGGTGCAATATCTCGTTTATGCTTGTTAAAACTTACGGCACCTGTACGTCTTCTCCTAACGTGTTGAAGTGTTCAGGTGAGGAACCAATCAGTGGCATTGATTCTACGGAAACCTGATACAAAACCATTGAAAGTAATTGTCATTTCTATAAATGAATAATAACATTTGTTTTGATTTTTAAAGACTACGTAGTTGGTTGGTTGGTGAATGACCCTATTTCGTCGATTGCTATTTTGAAAAAGGACTATGAAACGTTTATGAAGAACAAATGCCAGTTTTGTGTTTGCAACATTGATTACCAAATTTAAAATCTGACAGTTTCTACTTTTAAAGAGGACTTTAAACTTAACCAAGGGTATCAAATATTGCTAGATGTTTATCAGTCAATTTGAAACTATGCATAACAGATGTGACACATCGCCTTTAAAAACAAATTCAATGTTATTGATAAAACTATGTCAGCACATTTCGGTGAAACCCCATGTCACATAATACTCCACAGGAGGACAGCTGTTCTCATATTTAATCATTAACAGTTTCTATTGCAATTAAGCATCAACACTATGGCACATAAACTGTTGGCCCATCGTCAAGGACACTTGGTAGTTGTGTTTATCGTAACGTCTGAGAACAACTTTGGCTAGCAATCATACTACACGTGATTCAGGTATCTTCACGTATAATCAGCAGGTACTGCAGTATCTTCACGTGTAATCAGCAGGTACTGCAGTATCTTCACGTGTAATCAGCAGGTACTGCAGTATCTTCACGTATAATCAGCTTGCTTTTATATATGTTGTAACGTCCATTTTGATAAGGCTTATTACCCCCTGTCGTAATAAACAATGGCTAATTCCCCTCATCGCATCCGGTAGTCGAATGCATTATACTTATGTCTCTTTATTTCCTGTCAGATACAAATAATAACACTGCTCACATTCGTTACATAAGTAATTGCAGCTTATGGACAAACGCGAATATTGTCAATGGTCATCAGTACGGGTTGCTATGTGAGCTTCAGTCACGATTCACGACCACATAAAGTACCAAACTGTGAGCACCAAACTGTGAGCTTCATGCATTGATATGGTATAGCCTTGGTGTAGGTTACACTGGCACTTCATTTAAGGTCTTTCGATTCAAACCTGTGGACCCAGTTTACCGTCGTCTTTGAAGTCACTCCAATTGCTTGTCGGTTTCGTAACAACTTAAAAATCAGCATGGAAAATAGAGTAAAACATTCAACAGGTAAACACGGTAAACAGCACGTGAGAATTACAATGGAGTATGACAGTATATTCTTACTTTCATTATTTGGTTCCGCGGCATGTTGTATGAGATTGCTGCTATTTTATCGACTTCGTCAGCAGGTTTTTGAAACAACATGAATGTTGTTCGTCGAACTTATGTATACAGATGGCTCTCCTTTATCTGATCAAATTACGTGAATCAATCTCGTTCGAGGGTATTCCAAGTTATAGGATAATGTGGATCAAGGCGACTATTATTGTGTTAAACTGAGGTATTCATTGAGAAACCTGTTGAACGTATGATTTGTGTTGGCTAACTCCTGATTGATGGATGCGGAATGTGTTTGATAAAACTTAATGCAATAAGTAACTGACAATAATGAGTGAGTGGCTTCCAGTCTACTGGAGGATCAGCTCTCAGGATAGTAATTCGACCACTTGATATTAAACTATTTCTCTACTGTCGTCATTCCAGTGTCATCACAGCGCATGTTTCTTGTCTATTGAGGTGTCTCGTCCCTGTCACAAGCCATGAGTACACTTGTTTCAGTGACGCTAAACACTAGCTAGAAGTAGCAGTTCATGTGAGGTCCGTATGTACGATAACGGGAAGCGCAATAGCCTACTTATTCCACCTGATCAGCTGCCCTGAATCCCTACAGGAGCTAGTAGGTAATTACACAACTATGTTTAGACGTTTAATAAAACCATAAGTGACTGTGGACACGAACTGGAGACCTCTCGTCCGTATAATATAGCGTGTAAATCGGTTCGGATGTTAAACTATACGGTTTCATAAACGTTTATGTGTACTGTTTTATCCTCATTTGCCATCGGGCGTCGTATAAAACCGGGGACTTGACACGCTGTCCTGTTCAATGAGACGGGTCTGGACGTACATGTATCGCTGTCATACTTCGTCTGTATGTACGTGTTCCTTGTATCATCACCACCCAGCTGTTCACTGACCCTTGCTATACCCCAGGTATAGCATTCTCCCGTAACGTTTTTGTTCCGCTCATAACTCGGACACTAATTGTTCAAATGTTACGTTACGAGGTGAATTGAGTTTGGGTTTAACGCCGCTTTCAAGATTATTGCCTTAAATCAGGACTTCTTGTATTATTACAGGGAGAAAGCTTGCAACTTCATGGCGGTTATGTATTGCGGTGAAAGCTGCGAGTAAAAGCTGGAACTAGCGAACCATGGGTGGTACTGCATTGAAATTCAGTGTAGCATTGCACCCAAACCTTACTGCTTGTAGAACAGTTCTCGACAACACACAAAGGTGCCGAGCCCCTGGTGCAAATGTTACTGAACTAGATACATGTAATGCACATTGGTATCCTTTTGCTATTTTGAAGCTTTTTCGTTGACCCATGCTAAAAGTGGGGGTATATGAGTGAGCTGAAATCCTTCCTATTTACACGGTCTTCTTATTGTGTTTAACATCCAAAACATGGACATCGATATAATCGTGCTTTCAATTATTGTTATTGTGGTCATCATTACAAATAACGAACCATCAAGGCCGATGTTTCAAGACTCTACTCAAGACCCGTATTATGCCCATACTTTAACAACGGCTAAAGTTTTCGTATGACAAAGCTCCGTAAATGAAACGATACCCAGTTCGTTAATTCAAGACTGCCTTTGAATTCAGAATCGAGATATTGATTTATATATTCCTGTGCCTATCAGTAATCATTATAGAGTTTACTCCTGTTCATGCCACCAAGCGCACCAACTAACGTAGTTGGACTAATTTGCTCTGTTGTGGTTAAATACAGAAGGATACAGGGGTACCGGGTTCAGATCGGATGAGGGAAATCTGTCATTTATTTCAAGTGATCCGTTTATGACAAATTAATATGGAAAAAGAATATAAGTTACATTTGATTTCTAGGATGAAGAGAAATCAGAACAAGTTAATTGGTAAATATAATTTAATTGATATTAATTGTGTTTAGCTCTCGCTTCTATCACATATTATTCTTGTCGCTTTGATACAACATAGAATAACATACATTGAATAAGATTTGACCGCACATTCGAGGGGATACTCGCTTTTGGGCGTGTACAATCATACCAGGATTCATAGTTTTATATCATTTTGTCATGGTAACGTGACGTCATGACGTCAATGTTATGACGTCACCCGTCGGCTGTGACAATAATAATCGTAAAAACATCGACAACGGGCATTCAGCATAGCCTTGTTATATCTATATTCTCTATATAGATGTATTTATGGCGGAATCAGTAACGGGGTAAATCGGACAGGGCAGTGGAGTACTGATCGTGTCTTCAATGTCCTTCAGCTGTTTCCACCGTTAGTCACGAAGGTGTGGGTCGGTATATTTTTGGACATCCCTAATGTACGTATCATTCACACCAACCACGATCAAATGTAGCTGTGTCGATAACCAGATGACTTCATTTCGAGCCATATAAATACGACCCTTTCACCTTTAAGTCAAAGCAGTATTAATGCATTCTGCAGGAAGATAAAGACGACGGGAGCTATATATTACTTCTTTTTAGACAACTATCTCAAAAGCTAAACTTTTCGAGTATAAATCTACTGAAAATTGTTTTCAGATATATTTTAGGATCATATTCAGCCGAAATCAGTTTGATATCGTGTAAGTTATTGTAATGATATTCAACGGTTTCATAAAACATACATAAATAGCTATAGAAAGTTGTAAATGATGGTTGTAAACAAGTCCCGAAATGCGTTTTGGGGGATCTGGCTATAATGGTGTTTTGTTCTCATTGTCATATTATCTTTCAAATGTCAAAAATCGCTTATGAAATATGCATTTCTACGACTTCATTTGATAGTAAATATTATTGATTTCAGTAGCACAGATTTAATGTGATACTTTCCTCCGCTTTACTTTTGCTAGATGCAATGATGCTATTTTATGTTTGATGTGTTTTGATAAACAAAAGTGTCTTGAGTTCGTATTCTCCAAAATAACTAGTCTTTATAGAGTTAATAAAAACAACCCATCTTAAGATGTTCAGTGATCGCAAGTACACCAATGTTACATGTTATTCACTTTCACACTGAATGACTAACATGTTCATTTTAAAGGGGCAGTAGCACGTTTTTTTGCAGAGAAAAGTCGATGAAATGTATTTGAAAAATAATGTCACCAATAGTAAAACACCCTTATCTCTTCGGAAAATCACGTTAAAAAAGGAGTGTACAGGGGTTCCATAAAGCCTAGGGAATCATTTTTGTCATTCGAAATAATAAAATGTGTTCACAATAAAATGGCCGCCATGCAATGTTTGCTTTATACGCGACCCCGTCATTACCACTACGGATAATTTGTTGGTGTAATAAGATGTTTTACCCTCTAAATTAAATATAAATGACATAAACTATCATTAAAAATGGGAAATTTGAAAAAATAAAATTTGCGAAAAACGTGCTACTGCCCCTTTAAAGCTGTTAAACAAAGAAAGTAAAACAATGTCACGAGCTGTTTTAATTTGACTCAATTCTAAATTAAAGCTATGGAATAAGTGGAAAATAGTTATGACTTAACGTACCTTTACTGATTCGCAATGAACGTTTTTTGTTAAGATATGCGCTGTATAGAAAACAAATGTTTATTTGAAGAATAATCTAGTTGACAAGATGTTATTCCTATACAGCCCTATTTTATTCATAACTAAGCAAGGTTTACGTTAAGGTCAACGTCCTTTATAAGAATGTATTAAATGTATCTCTAACTATCAACTAGTTCCCTACATCACATTCTCTTACCACAGAGGTTACTCTTAATCTCTGTTCTCTTCTTGAAATCGAAGACAAAATTCCCTGGCGGGGGGAAATGTGAACCTTATACTGTATCCCTGATTTTTAACCAATGAGAGCTCATCTTTCAGCGGCCATGTCGACCGAGTGACTTCAAAGGAATAGCCATTTTACTCTTAAGGGTCTTGCTCATTAGCATATGTCCTTCGAATATGTCTGATGTAAATAACACAAATGAACTATTTTGGATATTTGTCTCTGATTTGGACTTCTTTATTTATAAACAACATTTTTATGGTAAATAGTTTTCACAAAATCAAATTAAAACACATTTAATGAGAAAATGTCACTTTTACAACAGCGTCGCTGATTGCTTCGAATTTGGCGTATAGGGCAAAGGTATGTCTTTCACTTCTTTCCAAGTCTAATAATGAATTTTCTTATGGATTATTAAATCAAGTTTTCAGAGACCAATTGTTCGCCCAGCACACTTGCAAACTATACTAATTAACCTCTGATATTTAAAAACATTTGAAACCACAATGACATTTATTCATCTTTAATTTTTATGTAGAGACTTTGAAACCAGTGCTACATTTGAGCTGCAGTACAGAAGCTTCAATTACAAAACAATGGGGTGCTTATAACATGTCTGTAAATCATGTTATCTAAAGGATCACTCCCACTAAATCACTCTCGACCAGTGGTGTTACACTGTTCTGTGTTTACCAATTATTGTCATGCTATTATCAAGTTGTTATCTTTTTTAGTAATACTATATAAACTGAAGCACAAAGGAAACGTCACCATTCATATGTGTAATTTTCAATGTCAAATGTCTCGAGTTTTCGACGTCGTATTCAAAAATTGAATAGTTTGGGAAATTAGTCCAAAATATTAGATCAGTCAAAGAATTCTTCTACACGTTTTTTTAAAAACAACAATTTAATCAAAATTTCGAAATTTAAAATTCCCAAAAACTGTTCTTCGACATACATGTATAACACATACTCTGTGTGAAAGTCAATAGATTTGCCTCGACCTGCACACATTTACAACATTTTAAACAGGGTAGGGATCATATTGATGTAAATTGCATTCCTTACTCCTGTCTAGTTTAAGAAACGATAGTGTAATCAAAAAATAAAACAGTCACCAATTAAGTCATTAAAATTACTGCCAAACGGTGTTATGACATCGTGCCATAATCAAATGCATCTCTGTTCTTTAAAATATTGAATTAATCGGAACCAACTCAGGTGTGACGTTTCTTGTGTGCTTCAGTTTATGTAAATACTGATCACGAATGTACTCAGTTTTCATCGCATTGAACGTCTCTGAATGTCTATTATGAGACCTTCTGAACTTTTGAAAAGAACATTGTTACCTCAGACTTAATGCAAAATCAAAACAGGAATACACAATTTCGTGTACTATGTTCAGAGTGGCCATAGACTACTAACCTAAGTACATGACTTCTTCCTACTGAGGGGGATTTAGAGAGATTCAAATTGACTGCCACGTAGGCCATTACGACCGGAATAGAGAGTTCGTGGCAGATGTTAAATGATTACATCCATGCGATTAACAATGTTATTAACACATGTAGACTTACAGGATGTCAACCCTACAACATTATGGGGGTATAATGGTGCAGCTGAAATAGACATACGACGTCTTCTTATCATCTGTTAATGCTATGTGTTCACGATGAATCTAAAAGTTTTTATATATTTCCTCATCAAAATGCTTCTTGGACAGAATAAGGGATGAAAGAGTCGTACCATTTACTTGTAGGGAATTTCATTCGGTGGCAGGGTTATAGAAAACGATCTCTCACCATTGGTTTTCAGCTGAATACTAGTATTTCGGATTTTGGACATGGAATTTTTGTAACCTACTACAGGAAAGTAGTCTAATGGTCATGGACATGAGTAGTGGGTGTTCCTGCAGGAAAGTAGTCTAATGGTCATGGAAATGATTAGTGGGTGTTCCTGCAGGAAAGTAGTCTAATGGTCATGGAAATGAGTAGTGGGTGTTCCTGCAGGAAAGTAGTCTAATGGTCATGGAAATGAGTAGTGGGTGTTCCTGCAGGTAAGTAGTCTAATGGTCATGGAAATGAGTAGTGGGTGTTCCTGCAGGAAAGTAGTCTAATGGTCATGGAAATGAGTAGTGGGTGTTCCTGCAGGAAAGTAGTCTTATGGTCATAGAAATGAGTAGTGCGTGTTCTTGCAGGAAAGTAGTCTAATGGTCATGGAAATTAGTAGTGAGTGTTCTTGCAAATTTCAAGGACAAGATTACAAAGAGATGCAGGAGCTGTAATTTGGACACACTGGTGTGTGAGGTTGATGAGATATCTTGCCAAGATGAACGGGAATGTTTACTCTCGGTAACTTATTATAACTACAATCGTCACGTCAGTGTTAGATTGACGTTGTACCATATAGAGTTGTACGAGTTGATAAAAGTTACAAATATCTGGCTATATATCAACGAGTGTTAAAATGTTTGATAACAGAAGACACGAGCGTGAGATTCTATTGATCATTCAAACTCATTCGTCATAATTTTCAATAAAGTACGTAGAGATTATTACCCGAGGAAGTGTGTCATATGACTTTTACTAAACGTGTGATTGTGTGTATTGCCCGAGCGAGTGCGAGGGTTATACATGTACATGAATTTGCACGAGTTTCGTACAAGTCATATGACACACATTCGAGTGTAATAATTTCTTTTTTACCAATTTTGTTCCATTTGATTAGCGTAAAAATAGTCAGGAAACGTCCCACTTCTCTTGCGATGGGAAGCTACAATGGCGTCACGTACAATCGTTTGATGACGTCACAGACGACGAAACAAGCTTTAAGAGACGTCGCGGTGATACCATGGTTGCTAGGCAAACGTAATATGTGCACATGTGCTCATATCAATAATATTAACTCACTTATTCAGTTATATTCAAACCCATGGGTAATAAATGCATCTCTGAATCTGTCATAAGACATCCAGTACGATGCCGATATAGCACTGCGATGCCACTGTGTTTATGACGTCATGGTTTTGTGATGTCATAGCATTATGAATCATTACTTAATGATGTAAAATCATTGTGCTGTCATGCGGTTGATGGACATTGCGCAATATCTACTGCCAAAACAATATCTCCTGTGGAACACATTTCTGGATGTCATTGATAACTTGAAATAATAGCCAATCATATCAAGGAACCTTTAATAATAATAATAATAATAATAATAATAATACATTTGTAAAGCGCCTAATATCCACCTTACAGATGCTCAGTGGCGCTAATACAGTGATAAAAACTGGCACATATATACACAAAACAGGAATAAGTATCTACTTGTACACAGATAAAAACAAATGGGTTTTAAGCTGAGATTAAATGTTAACATCCATATGTATTTTTATATTAACTTGAGTCTAATTTTGTATCTATCATACTCAAAACTGGCAGTTTGATATGTAAGATGTATTCAGCATCAATTAGCATCGTGTTTAAGTTGATGATGGAGTGATTTTAAAGTTAAAATCAATAATCGTCCATTCACATATTTAAACTAACTCAACAGTCGGAACAACAACATGGTACGAAAGTTCCGTTTCTGTGATAATTATGTTGTATATAATTGACATTACTGACTTATAATTCTACACGTTGTCATGGATTCACCCCATGTAGAAGTTGTCTATCAATAAATCCTCCAATTCTTATTTCATATGATCAACATATAACATTTAAGAACCAATAGTTGTGATGAAAGACAACTTGATGAAGAATGACATTTATATATGTATATACTTCATTCTACTTCGAATGTTTACCGCTTGAACACTATATATTAACTCAATATTCTTACCCAAGCGGTCACAGATATGGCGTGTATTAAAGTTTTCATAATGGTCATGGGAATTACAGTTTTTCTAAATATATCTTGCGTTTTGATTGGTTGACGGAACTACTTTGCCCTCATTCATGAATTGTTTAGCTATCCTGTTTATAAGCTAAATCACATAATTGAACAATTTCGAGCATACCTACTTGAAGTCACACGTCAGTAAAACCTATTAAATATAAAATCATGTTCAACCTAAGTTTCCGAGACCGTAATGACAGCATTAAACTTGCAAGACGTAGCAGCATGCAAGAGTCGCCGGCTGCACTAACGTGACGTCATTGATTTGTGATGTCATTAACTATGACGTCATTTGGTGACGTAATTACACTCCTATCTTGCATTCCAACAGTGCGATTGTTAGTTCACGTTTTAACTAATTTTCTCTCATTCTGCGACATAGTTTACAATATAAACGAGTTGTTTACTATGTCAGTAAACCGTTTTGGCAATAAAATTCAACAGTTACTTTAGAATAGTTCTGGAAAAAAATAGAGCAAGTTACAAACTATTTAGATATGCGCATCTTGAAGGTGTGAAAGAGTTTATGAATGGCGTATAGCTACAATTTGTATTTTACAATCTAATCAAAGATCTTGAATTGGGGTCTTCTTTTTCGATTTTTACGCTTTAAAATTATCTTAGGTAAGAAAAAGAATAACCAACTCGGTGCTCGGAATTACGAATTATCTGTCCCTCGTGAGTTATTATGTCAAACTCCTCGCTAAAGCTCGGAGTTTATCACAATAATTAACTCGGGACAGATAATCCGTAATTCCTCGCAACTCGTTGATTATTTTTATAGCAAACATAAATACAGTTCCCTTTCACTTGCAAAGGAATGTTGAGAACTGTACCCATGAAAACTCCAATATCAGAAAAAGGTTTATCTTCATCTTCAGTGACCCATAGTCGCCGGCAAACATTACCGATTTAACGATAGCATGATTATTCTTGGAGTGAATCAATATTTCAATTTCTTTACAATAGCTACCAGAGAACGGTTAAAGTGTTTGCCCACAGAACATGTGTACGCGTGTTAACGATTATCCCTAGAGGTGCCGTGTAAGGAATATACCTCTATATGACTTTTATGGTTTTCAGTTTCCAATGACTACGAGTAGGTAATTGTGTCCTGTCTTATATCTCATGTCAGATTCACCAAACTTCAAAAATGTTCTGTGGGTTAAACCTTTATTTGAATTTATTTCCAGCTTACATAAAAACACGAGAAGACAGGATAGGAAGCCTGTAGATGTGTCACTATACGATTCCATGTCGGCATCAACACATGTCTTTTGTGGAGTTAGATATGAAAGTTGTAGAACTATGTCAACCAGATTTAAATTTATTTTACTCAAAATATATAACTTGAACATCAAAACCTGTTAAAAAACATCTTAGACCTGCATGATTTGAAACCAAGTTTGTTAATCATTACATAATGACGTGACTTTGTTGTTGATTTGAAACTTCTTTGACCCAAGCTTGAAGCTTTGATGTGTCTACGCGTGGATATGTTTTTGTGTCAACCAATTGTTCAATCAGAAATCATCGGTGGTTGGTTACTTGTAAGGTTCCCTGAAGAAGGTCAAGATACTCGTAAACCAAGATCTTCGTACTAGAACTTCTTATCGTTACAATAGAATAATTTAATAACAATGATTGGAATAACTTATGCCAAGTTTCAACATATGATCTGTTAAAGATCCATATGTTATGTTTTATCAAATTGTATTAGGCTTTAATACGTTCCGATTCCCATATATTCACTCAGCTTGTAAATATATACATTCCTAATCACCAAATATATCATAGTTACTAGTTTCCAATTAAACTAGAGTAACATCATTATGCAGAAACCGAAACTGCACGCCCCATTTACATGCACAGTAGTTATATGACCCATTAAACATGATCAACCCAAATTTATCAGTTTGTCTGTTATAAATAAGATTCCAAATTGACGCTCGCCAAACGCGTTACATTGTTCGCTTTTCGATCAGAAAACAACACAATGGATATACTTTTAAAGAATATATCTCCATATTCATTTGCCGACTTGATGGTGATAGCTTACTTTTTCCTCGTTGAATTTGTTTTCTGAAAAGGGTTCGTACGAACTGAAACTTGTTCAAAATGTTCTTGTTATGCTAAGTGTATTCGAACAATAATCATAAAAAATGGAGAAGGATTCTGTTGGTATTGTTGTATGCAAACCTGCCATGACATATTAGTTTATCTCCTAATGGCCTAGCAGACATTTTGTTGTTTCTGTTGCTGCAGTAATAAAGGAGATCCGGTGACCATGGCGTTAATTAATATTCACCTGGAAGCTGGGCTCTAATGACTACTGCCGACTGTTGAACTCAGCGGGAACTAACGGAACTTCTTTGAAGTGCAGCGTGTGATATCAATGCGTATAAGGTACAAACATTATACCAGTTACATGGGTATATACAAGTCGTGCGAAGCGCTTCCTTACTAGTTGCGTGTGGGTGGAACAGTGCGGGGTATCTATTAGGTATCTCCCCAAAACAGAGGCACCTCGTTGTTCCTTGCTCGGAAGCTACCAGCTCACGAACAGGTACATATGAAAAAGTCGGAGGAAAATATGTTTCCTGTTTGATGTCATTTGAATGTACTGATGTTTTGACTTTCTAGATAAAACCACTGTATATTTCTTCAGTTACAGGATTTCAAAGGGTTGACTTATGTTTAATAATAAAATCATTATTTAACTAAGCAATACATCCGCTGCCAATTTGCTATAACTTTAAAATGTTGAATATGTTACTGTCCATAGTCAAACGCAGCATATTGCTGAGGACCTTTGTTCCCAAGCGCTTTAAGCGCTCAGCTGGCCGTATGTAACATGCATTTACATTTGCGTACGAGTCCCATGGTACTAAGGAAGCTTCAAACATTGAGGTCTAGATCCAGTAAACGTATAATGGACGTTCGGGCTTACGTTTATATCACTTTGACGATATAAACCGCGGCTAAGTCCTTGAAAACATAATCTGCTTGATGCCCAGCTGCTTCTACTCACTGCATCGAACTGAAGACACCGAGCCAAAGTGTGTCAGTGCAGACTCTGGGGTTCATGACATGTTTGTAAAAGTAATTCAATATTTCCATACAATGAAGTAAGCCAGTGCTCATAGGTTTCCATAAGCAACTGTTTGACTGTCACTATCTGACAGAAATTATAAATCTTATGTGAGAGAATTTTTTGAAATTGTTTTCTGAACATAAAATCGTTCAGGTTGAACCGCTGCGTATATGAAAGAAGGAATAACCATAACTCAACACTAAGTTGTTTTAGGGTGACCCAATTTTAGAAGGCACTGGAGGACTTGAGCCAAAACTAAAAAATATGATTTCATTTAATTCAATTCAGCGGAATGTTTGTTGGTTAAAATAAATATCATTCGAATTACTTTGTGGCGTGAATAGGAAAAAAGCAACAGCGAAATAGGACACCACACGATAATATACTATAAATGACTCTAAAGGATTATATGACATAGTAGGTGAAGTTACACAACATATGTATGCCAACGCACAGGGGAATACATGAAAGCCACGTGTGATATGTGATACCACAAGTAGTACATGGCATCACAGGTGAATATATGACACACGTGCACATGTAATATATGGCATCACAGGTGAATATATGACACACGTGCACATGTAATATATGGCATCACAGGGGAATATATGACACACGTGCACATGTAATATATGGCATCACAGGGGAATATATGACACACGTGCACATGTAATATATGGCATCACAGGGGAATATATGACACACGTGCACATGTAATATATGGCATCACAGGGGAATATATGACACACGTGCACATGTAATATATGGCATCACAGGGGAATATATGACACACGTGCACATGTAATATATGGCATCACAGGGGAATATATGACACACGTGCACATGTAATATATGGCATCACAGGGGAATATATGACACACGTTCACATGTAATATATAGCATCGCATCGGAATATATGGCACCACAGATGAATATGTGACACCACACGGGAAAATATTGACATCAAAGGGGAATATATGACAGCATTTGAGACATAGGACACCACAAGGGAATATATGACAGCACTTGAGATATATCACACTACACTGAAACATATGGCATCATTCGAGAATATATGGCACCAAACAGGAACAGATGGTATCACATGGGAATACCTGGTACCATGAATGTAAGACACCACGTTATGATGAAACATGATGAAAATGCCTTACATTACAACTTAGTGTAAAGATGCACACGACACAAATGTGAAAATAGTATCATCAAAATTTCCATTTCAGTTAAACACTTGAGTCAACGGTATCTTGATATTAAGGATGTTCGCTCCTCAAATTTATAGAATTAAATTTTTTTCTAACTTATATTTTTTAAAAGATCAAAGTATATGATTGAAAAATCAGCATTAAAAAATAGGGGGTAGTGTAGGTTTTTTCGAGATATGACGCCTGTAAGAAGTACAATTTTAACATGGGAGTCTATGGGAAAATGATAAATAAAGTGCTAAAAACTTTAAAATACTACATTTCTAGTATTACTTTTTTTTCCTTTTTTGATATGTTACAAAGTTCATGTTCCCCTACCGAAATCGATGAAAAAATATATATGGTAGTGTGGTTTGTTTTAAGCTTTGACACAAAATGTACCTGAAAACCTCCCTTTTTAGTCAAAGTTAGGCCATTTATGCTGTTTAAGCACTTTTTAGGGGTTCTAAAGTCAAATTTTCTTTATTTCATTTGCTTTTTAAAAGTATCTAGGCGATGTGGAATATCATGAAGTAAATAAAAATGACAAAAAAGCTTTGCTTCGTCATATTTCATTTTTGAAGTTCAACCGGAAGGAGCGGACATCCTTAAGTAATAGTTGCTACTAGTTGTTTCCGAGTTGCATTGGAAAATACCGGGACTGTTTGTCCGAGAGGCCCAGTCCGAGGCCTTTGCCTTCCGCGTGAAATAACATGAAAAATGAACAGTTTTTAAAATATGTAAAATACCATAACCTTTTTGTGGCCCTTTCTCTTAGTGTATGAATGGAGTGCGTGGTAGGACGGATGTTCAGCCTGGGCGATTTTAGCACGTGATTCACGTGTCAAATAAAGCGCACGAACTAAATGTTCACAATCACAGACCGTGCAGGTTCGTGCATTTTATGAACACACGGATAATTTGCGACGAAATTTCACAGTTTCTCAATTTCCTTAATACTTTGTTTTGTTGCATTTGGTCGCCCTTTTCGCCTGGCTCCGCGTCAATGGAAATTGAAGGTTGCTTCTAAATGTGATTAACATCGGTTGGATTTTAAATATTTAGGTAACTTTAACATTCTTATAATTTTTTTATTTTAAATATTATCTTCTACGCTTCAAACTACATTATTTAATATCATTTCGAATATAACTTTCTAAACATTACATTTGCTATGAATTCGGGGTTGAAATTATACCAAAGTCATGTCTATTTGATGGCTGTATTCTTTCTGGTGCAGTTTGTGGCAGAAGTCAATCAAATGATACAAGTATTTTAGTCCAAGCCGTATTGGGTATTACATCAAATAAATTCCTTTTCTTGATCTTAGTAATGCAAACGTGTAACCTAATGTTGATGCCATTGTTATTGATAAAATGTAACTATAGTTTTGTTTTTGTGGTTTTGAAAAATGTCCGTGTATCAGATATCAGGACTGTTTTGACTATTGACTATTGCCATTACTGGTTGCTAGATTATTACTTCCCTCTTCATCTACACCGTCAATAATGTGCTGATAGATGGGTATCAATGATTCCACAGTTTCAGGAAATGTTGCCATAGTACCACGAAAGCCGTCAATATACAGCTTCCGTTACAAAGCGTGTTTTATAGCATGTACGTTTGTGCAATGCCTTTTCTTTCTGTTCCAGCAACAGTATATTTCTGCTGGTGTGAACAAAACTCTGATCATATTTGTACAATAAGTTATTATACATATATTACCACAGTGAGATCTCCAAGAGGCGAGTAATAAAAACAAATATTACATTTACATCTAATTCGTCTTATTAATTTACAAGTGTCAGATTGTACTACTTATCACAACTTACTTGATATATATGAAATTTAAATGGCCATGCTATACTTGTTTCATCGATTTTCCAATATGTGTTTACACACGATTTAAATTAAGAAATTACAAAGTAATTATATTCCTCTTTTTAGGTTCATATATCTGATTCTTATTCGGAAATGTGTGCTAAACGAAATTTACTTAATAATCATGAGAGTTTAATTACCTGAGCGAGTTTCGCCTCAGTTGTTTGATAGTACTTTACTTTTTTCTAACGATATTTACGTAATTTTTGCAGTAATGTTATGGAACCACGACTGATGGTTCACCCAGACAAGGAAACGTCCTATTGCTGTATGACATCACAGACGCAGTCAATACTAGTATATACTGTTATTCAATTTGTCCAGGAAACCAGACAGACACGTTGCCACTCCAATAACGTTCCATTAGGACTTTGACAATAACGTCTTATTCCAATATTATAATTCTATTAGATGTCTCTTTATTATCGTGTACTGCAATATCATGATGGCCTCATCAATATAAATTATTTGCCATTTGCATTTGCCATTAAAAATGTGATGAAGATGATGATAACACCAACGTCAATTGTGTCTAGAGTTTATATCCTTCTCAAAATAATAATAGTTATCAATCTTGATTAGTTGTCGTTTCCCTAACAAAAGGATTTATTTAGCTGTCATATAGCCAAGACAAACTGAATGCTACAGGATACTGTTCTATCATGGGGACTAGACCGACACTTTCGCCGTCCAATACCGATCCATTACAACTCTGACACAAACGTTGTATTGTCGAGTACACATAAGTGATACATAGACAATATTACCCGAGGAAGTGTGTCATATGTCTTTAACGAAACGAGTATGAATTTGTGTATTGCTCGAGCGAGAGCGAGGGTTATGCATAAATTTGCACGAGTTTCGTAAAAGTCATGGCACACTTTCGAGGGTAATAATTTCTTTATTACCCATTCTATTCCATTTCCAACAAAAAGTTGTGGAATCCACTTCCTGGATTCTTCAGGAACCACCAATATTTTGGCGAATCCGGAAGGATCCGCCAAATGGATTCCACAACTTTTTGTCCTGTGTATGTATTTCAAATGACAATGCTCAAAGACTAAAATGTGGTCTCCTACTGTATGCCATTAGTGTCATCTAGAGACTAAAGGCTTACCAGACCACATGTACGATGCTATAGATTGAAAATAAATCCTCGTGGATTACCAGGCACGAGGAAACTAAGGTAGAAGATTAGCCTGGCTTTCGATGGACACCCACATTGATGTCTGTAGGTGATCCACTTCCCAGACAGACGCTTGTGGTGACACAGAGAACTCATCCGAGATGAAATGAGATTCAAATTTCACATCGAAGTTGGATAAATCATGGACGGTGGTTATTGCTAAAAGGTTTTGTCAAAGAGCTGTTGACGTGTTGTTGTGTTACCGGGACCTACGTTTAATGAACGGAGTTTTAAATTCCACATCGCACTTGGATAAACCATGATTGAAGGTCATGCTTAAAGGTTTTGTGAAACAGAGCTGTTGACGTATTGTAGCGTTATCAGGATCACAGCTGATCTTCAAACTCTCACTAGAATTTGGATTTAGCAAAGATGAAATTAATTGCTGAAAAACAATGTATCGAAGTTTGTATACGGCATACATGATTTGTGTAGATGTATTAAATGTTATATTGCAGTGCAATTGCAGAACTTGAGCAATCAGTTTGTGTATCGATTTGAATAAACGACCCATTGAAGGTAAAGGCTTTATCAACGAGTAGCATAATGAATTGTCATCGCCATATTTAATGAACTAAAATTACAAAGATAACAAGGAAGAAGAACAACTAATGGTTGAGCTTAACGATAAAAACCATCTGTCATATTGCTGTGCAACTCCTAAACCCTACATTCCGTCTTGGCAACTAACGGTTCTTGTAGCTCCATGTCTTGGCAGCTAACGGTTCTTGTAGCTCAATGTCAAGCCGCATTATGAAGCCCACTAGGATACACAGACATTTGGGCAAATGAATTTCTAACTCTAAACGTCCTACTCTAGCTATAACACAGCGGCCAAGAAAAGTAAAATTCATAATTTTTAAAAAAATCCATAGCTTATTGTGAACAGATACGACTTTTCTGAGTATACGTTTTCCCCTTCATCAAATTGGTTAATGTTCTGAAACGTCGTGATAGATGTAGACTTCGTGTTATCAAGATATCTGCCTTTACCTATGTAGTCCACTTCTCAATGCCTTCATAGATTCTCGGTACAGGAATTCAATTACAATACTATCCCGTAATTATAGTTACAACACCTCATTTCAATATAATCAGGAATATATTCAACCTCTCTTTCAAGTGTATGACAACACAGCAAGTATTGTTATGTGTTTACTTTAACAGAATTGTAATCTCAACTAACACATGCATTCAAAGCTTTATTTTCAAAATACTTCAAACAAACACATTCCGTGTAGAGAACATGATTACAGAGGATGTGGCTTCACATGGCGTCTCACAAGGGTTTTTGTTTCAATTTACATACCGATCGCGGTGGTAAAGGAAGCCATCCGGCTAACCAACATACAAACAAACAATCCTATAATTGTTATATGTCCTATGGTGATAATATGAAGCGAATTTCTCCCCAAAGAAATAACTCGAAATTTAATGTAGAGCCAAAGGCGTAGCATGAAGTTTTAAATGAATAGTTCAAAGCATTTCCGTTACTCAGTGACGGCTTACAAAACAATACACTCATCCAATGTAGGATCAAACTCGCTTCTGCTCCTCTTGTACCTAGTCTCAGACATTAACTCGTATAATAAGTGTTGAATTACTCGCCCATCGAAGATATCTATAATCATGTTTGTACACATTGTGTAATAACATCCGATTGACATGATGTTATAATTGCATAAAAATGACGTCACAATACTAGCGTTGCGGTCGCAATGGAGTGTGTCGCATTTATCGACGAGTTCCTGGAATTAAGTGGGATTCAAATCGGTAAAATAAATAAAATACTAAACTCTGGTCCGTTTAATAACATATTTATGAAACTCGTGAATGGTATCGGTATCTAACTCGCTTTTGTTCGTCAAATACCAAACAACTCACTCGTTTCACATATTTGTAAGAGGGACCTGTTTAGTATATTCTATGTTACATATGGTTTGTTTTGATCGGTTTTGTATAGGAGGATCTTTGTCAATATATTCAGAACATATCGGGCAATATATCAGCTGATAAACACGTGATCCAGGGGGCGGGATAGCGCAGTGGTTAGCGCGTTGGGCTTCGGATCAAGAGGTCGGGGGTTCGAATCCCGCCAGGGGCACGGCAACTGTGTCTGCAGTAGAAAACTGTTCTACACGCAGTCAGGTTTGGGTGCAATGCTACTCTGAATTTCAGTGCAGTACAATCGCTAGTTCCAGCCGATGCTCGCAGGTTTCACCGCAATGCATAGCCACATGGCGTTGCGGACTTTCTCCCTGCCATAATACTAGCAGCCGCGATATAAGTGAAATACTCTTGAAAGCGGCCCTAAACCCCAACTCAACTCAACTCAAACACGTGTTCCGTATTTCCTTCTTGTTGAAGGGTTGCACTGTTAACTACCGCGTTTGCTTCGGTTACTTGTTAACTTACTTACATTACTTCATGTCGCCTAAATCAAAATTAGCCACATTTTCGAAATTTTCACATATGTTACTAAACATTCATTTCCGAAATTCATATATATACTGCTAAATTTAAAGTAAGTAAAATAAGAACAAACATTTATGGAGAAACACCTACGTTCTCCTGACGGCACGACGTTTCGATAACGATTCTTGTATCGTTATCACGTATGAATGTGACAGGTAATGCTTGTGATGCTTGTACACAATAATATGATGAACTAATCAACAAGATAAACAAGAACATTGAGGCGAAGGTAACAATGAATAACAGTGGAAGCTTGTATTAAACCTGCGATGGACATATAATTCAAATATACTGCGCAAGTGATGCATCCTTTGCTAAGAACATCAACCCTGACATATCTTTTGTTTCTGTTATAAATTAATTCTATGAATAATATTCATATGGTCATTTTCGAATGCAAGTCGAGGCTTGTATTACCCAGTGGATTGAAATAGAATCCAAATATACTGTGCAAGTGATGCACTCTTTATTTTTGTAGTAAGAACATCAACCCTAACATACATTTTGTTGTTCATGAATTTATTCTATGAACAATACGGTCATCATAGAATTCTCATGTTAAAACATAACATTTCCACAATCCGTGCAATACATTCCTCTAAACAAATCTACGTACTTAATTACCTGAACCAATGTTATAATGAATCAGTGACAGGGAACAGTGGACAGAGAGGACTGTGCTCTACCGCTGCGACTCTAATGTTATTCATTATTATTTGTCCTGGTAAAGTCGTATGTCTATACGTCCATCAGTCGGTTTCTTAGAAATAAAAGTGTTATGCTGCGATGTTTTTAGAATTTCTGATTGATGTGAATACTTATCTTGAAAGACAACGTGACATACGATATTTTTTTCAGATAATGTGTTTTACTTCTATTTAGTTGATTTCCATTCTGTCAGTGGCTGTCATTCTACTTTAGTGCTACAAACAGTATCACATATTCCCGTGGGCAGGTCCACAACAAATGTGCTATTATTTGAAACCGTGAAGTGAAACGCGATAATGTTAAAGGAATAAATCATTATTAATTGTTGCATTAATACGGGTTGTCATTTTATGTGTTTCACAAGTATTTCTTGACGACCCATATTCATCATTAAAAATGTATTTGAAGAGGAAATACTAAATCAAAACTAATGTATTTGTTTAAGTGGCCAATACATTTCTTATAAAAAAAATATTCGCAAAAATCAATATTATTTTATGGTGCACTACATAATGTAAGAGCGGGAACTGACATTCCTGTGAAAGTGTCCGATTTATATTGTCATGATGCATGGCTTGGGGATGTTGTTAGAAGAATTTATAATACACAAATCGTTTCAGTTTAAAATCATATAATCAATTGTTACATTGTAACTGCAGTACAAGAACAAACCATTTGTGTATCCTTTCGAATAAACAACCCACTGAAGTTAAAGTCAGGCTTTATAGTAACACTCTTTTTCGTAAAATTTGATAGCATCACCAAACACTGTCTATCAATATCAATATGATTATTGCTCCACCGAGATCACAAGAGACTTACATATTCATTTTTGTATGATCAGAGAATTTAGTTACATTACAATACCAAAACGTCACATTCGATAACTCGGATTCAGTGGCTCCTCCCTATATTTTAAGGTCGCGGAGGACTACTTTACATATCACATCACTACATAATGGTTACAGGTCTTTTTTTAAACTTTCATATTTGTTATTTTTCTAAATTTGTGATCATCTAGTGCCATTTTCATTTTCCTTGCCAAAAGCCTTCAACATGTTCATGATCGAATAACAAAATGTGCTTGTAGAGTTAATTTCATATTTGTGTCTGATCGCTTGATACGACCAACATGATTACTACACTATCATATAATGACAGCCCTCGGAACTATATCATGTAGTGACATTTCTTTCACTTTAGTATGTTAGTTTAGCTTAGTATGTTTAGTATGTTAATTGTCTTCAATCATCACATAGTGTCATTTAGTGTAGGCAATTAACAGTCTTTATCACAATCCAATACCTCCCTAAGTGGTAACTGTCAAAATGGCCATCGATGCAAAAGCATCAGCTGTGAGAGAGTGCAAAGAGATCGTAAAGAAATCTTCAAACGACAGACAAGACTGCCCCAAGTATGTAATGGGTTCTGAAGGAGCTCAGCCAGACGTATTACTAGTTCCAATAATGGTCCCTCAGCGTACGAGGATCTCTCAAGAAAATGTAAGATTTGGTGGATGTGTTGACACTTTCCTGATAAATCAAGTTTGATGGAATCTTCCGAATGGATGTCATTGCCGATATTTTAAAATGGGACATGAAAGTATGTCGACCAATATGTGTCATGATAGACAATTCCACCTAACAGACCAATCTAAAGACACCTTCTTAATTTGAAATGTTGCTGTTCTCGGCATGTGATACTGTTTCCCAAGTATTTCTGCAACATATAGCTTCAAGCTGTCAAGCTGTTTTTCGCAAAAATACGTTTAAATTGTGGTCATGTTCTCAATAACAAATGCAATATTCAATTATTCTAATACCGTTTAATAACTAGACAACTCTGCAAGTAGTTGGTATATCGTTGATATAGGTCTCGATTGTTAGAGAAGTTCAGTTTCGTTTGCATGTCGGTCAGAATGGATTGAAAAAGTCTGATGTGCCTTTTTTTAATAATGCAACAAGAGATTCAAATTTGACTTCCATATCAATTCATGAATGGTACAGGCGGGTATAAGATAAAGAAAGGTTTAACATCTGCAGTCAAAGTATGTGTGACGCGGGGTTCGAATCCTGGCCGCGTCATACCAAAAGACGTTAAAAGATGGGAGTTGTTGCTTCCTTGCTTGGCGCTCAGCATTAAAAGGATAGAATAACGCTTGAACTGGCGCTGCACAGTGGTTGCCGGGTGCCATTGGCATAACACGAATTTCCAAAATTTACATTGTCATGAGGACAATAACACAGGACAAAAAGTGAGGGAATCCATTTGCCGGATTTTTCCGGATTCTCCCAAATATTGGCGGATCCTGAAGAAGTCCTCTGTAGAGTATTATTATTATTATTATTATTATTATTATTATTATTATTATTATTATTATTATTATTTAATTTTTAAGCCACACTTCGAATGGCGGTGATCTTTAAGATTGTGTTGCCTTTTATTACTCAGTGGTAAAATATATGTAAAATATCCATGTCGTCAACAGAAAAGCAATACAGTTTCGAAACTTCTTTAAAATAATAGGCATTTACATTTACCATTATATCGAATTTTGGCTCATGAGCCCCTATATCAAGCAGTTGGATGCACCCCTATAGTGAACCATAACATATGCACTTTACTGCCCGGTGATCTTCCGTCTGTCAACCACAGTACGAGCAGTAGAACCAAGGTTAGGCTAGACAAGCAACTAGTACTCTCACAGATGTACGAACCTAATGTGGGGTGATTGTTATTCTACGAGTCGCAGTTGTGTTCATTTGATAAAGCCACAGTTCCATTGTTGTGCCTTTGGCTGATATCGGAGGAACATCTGTCATTTGGTCTTATTATTGCACCAAGTTATAATGTTCCTTCCTGTTTATATACTGGGCGCATCAATGAACTCGAAATAGAAATAGAGAGATAAAAGTGCACTGGACATGAGCTGTAGGTAATTCGTTAAAAACGTTTATTGTCATGCTTTTATCATTGTTATAATCCCCTTAACGATATAGCTAATATTTACATGTAAATGTATTTTACTGTGGAAGTATTGACATCATTGGAAAAGAAGTGAATTATATTTCGTATCGCTTTCTTCATGTTTCTTTTAATGTATCTGGTGGCAATACATCAATCTGTTTGTTGAGGAAATCAATATAATGATAAGTGCTTTTCTAAATCTCATTTCGTTTCAACAAACTATATTGTTATTATTATCATTATCATCATTAAAGTAAAGTAAACTCAGAGTACAGAATTATAACTTTACGTGTAGTCCTCTAGTCATTGACCTTTTCGTACTATACATGTATGTACATCATGCCTGCAGTAGGAGGTTCATGTGTGCAATTCAATTTGCTTACCAAAAATACCCCTACTAACTTGATAGTGTAATTGTATAATCTGAATATTTTGAGTTCGAGAGTACAAAATGCCATTGTTCACTCAGAGTCTTGTATTGTGTAGATTAACTCATCGTATTGTTGGAGGTTATGTCAGACCAGAAAGACCAATATAGCGTCCTGTCTCATTACAAGACGGCTACAGCCTGTTCACACATGACCAGATATTGAACAGCATGACCCGGTACCTTCAGAATATTGACAGACGAATTAGATCAAGTCATGCGAATGAATTAAAACAAGGATCCAATACCGACACTCTATATTTCGCTTCTGGCCTGAAGTGATGTCTCACTTCTGTAAACCACGATTAGTCAATCTAGATAAATCAATATTTGATTTGGGGGTCAGTTTACTTTCCTTATTGAAAACCAGTGTGTGCGATGATACTTGAAGAATTTGTTATCGCACTCCATGAACCCCTACGACATATAACCACGGATGTTATCAGAGTGCCACCCTTATTTCTATATAATCCTTGATTGACGCTATTTTTAATGAACCGCAAATATATAATTAAAAATTATGCTATATAACATTATCTGTGCTATAATATTGCTAGAGATGCTATCGTCGTTTCATCAATTAAGTAATCGATTTAACAACATGTACAATCAAAAACATTCTTCAATGGAAAAGAGAAAATAATAATCGTTGATTATGGCGAAACAAGTTATGTATTATATACTAACAATTTAATGGTGTATTCACAATGAAAAAGATATATAGTCAGAGAAATAATAGAAGTATCGTATAAAGTCTATTTATTGATTTCGACAAGAATACTGATCTCTCTTTAATTCGGAAAACTCCAGAAATATCTCTATAACGATTTATAATTGACTTGTTTTGAAGTTACTGTTTTCACTTCTCTCTCAATGTATAATAAAAGAAGCATCATCTGCCGGAGTATTGACATGTGTCGGAGTATTGACATGTGTCGGAGTATTGACATGTGCCGGAGTATTGACATGTGCCGGAGTATTGACATTTGTCGGAGTATTGACATGTGTCGGAGTATTGACATGTGCCGGAGTATTGACATGTGTCGGAGTATTGACATGTGTCGGAGTATTGACATGTGTCGGAGTATTGTGTCGGAGTATTGACATGTGTCGGAGTATTGACATGTGCCGGAGTATTGACATGTGTCGGAGTATTGACATGTGCCGGAGTATTGACATTTGTCGGAGTATTGACATGTGTCGGAGTATTGACATGTGTCGGAGTATTGTGTCGGAGTATTGACATGTGCCGGAGTATTGACATTTGTCGGAGTATTGACATGTGTCGGAGTATTGACATGTGTCGGAGTATTGACATGTGCCGGAGTATTGACATTTGTCGGAGTATTGGCATGTGCCGGAGTATTGACATTTGTCGGAGTATTGACATGTGCCGGAGTATTGACATTTGTCGGAGTATTGACATTTGTCGGAGTATTGACATGTGCCGGAGTATTGACATGTGTCGGAGTATTGACATGTGTCGGAGTATTGTGTCGGAGTATTGACATGTGTCGGGTCACGACACTACGTATACAATGGATTGCCTTGTGCTTCACCTTGATGCATATGCCGACTCCATCTATAGGATCCGCAGAATGATTTCATATCCTTTATCTATACCCGCATATACAACAAATACAACAAGGAGATGCCTGTTTTCAACAAAACCCAAATTCTTCTTTCGATTAAAATGGCCGCTCGAAAGTTGTGCAAGTGATCTGAATTTGGCACAATGGAACCACCTTGCTGTCTGAACTCTCAAATTCTCATGAGACCTACAAATCGACCTCTCATACTGAAGAGTTCCACACCACTGTCGCCTTATACGTCGCAACATTTTTTCCCAATAGGGATAAACGTTGTCAATGGCTACAGCTTATCGCATCGTGAAATGAAATATTTTACCCTCTAACGTAACAATATATTGTATAAACTTCAATAATAAATGACAAATTTAAGAAAACAGCTACAGCGCCTTTAAGTGTTTCTTTCAAGCATATTAGAACAACTGAGAACTACTATTGGTCCACAGTGAATTCTATCAATTGATCTTCACGAAGCATCTGCCCCGTGTTGTGAACACTTCCGGAACACTTCCATAAATGACCGGTCCTGAAATCATTATTTTCAGTTTTGGTGAGTATTAGCTGTACAAATTGGCACCAACAGCATCAGATGTTTGAGTGTTTCTGAACTGAATGGACCGATAACAGCGCATAACATTGAGTATATAATGGGGTTTCTAGTGCTCCATCGATCAAGTTCAATTCCAATGACAGGGAAGGCTAGTTATTGTGAAGTGGACGTTCCAAGGTGGACTGTCAGCTGTGATGATATTGGTCAAGTGCTATCAAGGGATTAAACCAAACAGAGTGTGTTAGGCATCATGTTGAGACAGCCATAACATTTTTCTTTATCTAAAAATTATTTCGCTTGCACAATAAAAAAGAGATTTAAAAAAATGTTCTTTCAAATACTGGTTAAGGAGAAACCAAAACAACGATTTTTAAAAAGCCTTGCTTTTACGAACTATGGACTGATAATGTTTCATAAGTTACAAATTAACTTTAGTTCGCTTTTAGTGACATGTTGTAAAGTTCTGTGTTTGAGGTGTGTTGATTGCTCGTTGAGTCAAATATTTTGAATATTTGTTTGTCTCGTTTGTTTTGTTTTCTTTAGTCAACATAATGTGGGCGTGCACAAACAAGATGATGTTCAGCCTCTGTACCCGCGCTGCTTCAAACTTATTTCTGAGAAAATATGTCTACAGTTATCTACTAAATCATGCGTCTAGTGTTTCTGGATGTCAAGATACAGTTATGGTTGCATGAAGGTCTTGTATGATTTATACAATTGTTATCTTTAACAGTGTCTAGACTGGGATGACATTCGTGATCATACAGCAGCTTGTTCTCTAAATTGCTTACGAATTAAAGTATCACGAATGTACATAAATATTTGATCCAGTCACATAGAGTCAAATCCATGAGAAAATAATAGATGTCTTATGTGAAATGTCTATGTAAGCTCACCATATTATGTAAATGAACAGGCAAGTTAGTTGCTAGAAACCAGCATAACATCTCCACATTACAACATTACAATGTATTACTGCATAGTATATATTAAAAATTAGATGGTAAACCATGCATTTTGATGAGCTGCAGAGTCCGTGACTCTATTTTTATTTATCGGCACAATAATTGCAGCGTTCTGGAGACTTTCCCAAAATCGCAATTTAAACACCCCTCAAT
Organism: Gibbula magus; assembly: GCA_936450465.1. NCBI lineage: Eukaryota > Metazoa > Mollusca > Gastropoda > Trochida > Trochidae > Gibbula > Gibbula magus. Next base: position 1,742,729 of record OW388305.1, read on the forward strand.
CGAATAGTTTTAAATTACAACGGCAAATTTAATATGCGTCAATCGAGTTAAAGTGAATTTCAAGAAAAGAAATGTATTGATACAAAATGGGTACTAATGGACAACCGTGCATGATCAGATAAAATAAATAGCAATCAGTCTGTCAATCACACAAACTTTCATTTCCTTATTCTCACTGTCCATGTTCAACATGATATATTATACTTTGTCTAGAACACGTAAACACACTATTATCAAGGCTTGAAATATAACTCATCGCCCTACATATATAAGAGAATAAGTGATTTTGATTAAAATTGTCAGCTGAATGACAGAAAACATATATGTGTGTTATAGTCCAAATGTAGTGATGATCAAAACGCTTTGTTAAACTTAATTATTGATTTAACGATTTTAATACATTTAGGATTAACTAAGCCAGATTTCTTATCATAAAAATCGCTGTTGGTCCTCATTGTGTTATGTTTCTGTTGTTACTTTGACGTCAAGACGATATCGAAGACAACGAAGACAAAACGACTTCATGCTGTATGTATTGTAAGTATTTACTAATGTGAATCTTTAAAAAGTGATGTTTTATAATATGAACAAACTTGTTTATGGAGGGAGAATACAAACTTTATTCTAATATTTCACACTACAATAGTTAACATATCGTCATGTGATAAACACACGTTTGAATAGTACATGTAGTTAAATTCAAGCTCAGCTTGAAGTAAAATTATATCTTTATTAAATTCAATTACTTTTGAAGATGTTATCAAGCATCATCAGGTCAATGTTGTGTCCAGATGGTAAATCTGAGAAAACAAATCAACAAACTATTAGTGTATTCTGGAGGCGACCAAGGCAATAACAATGAGTGTGTACTTAGACACACATACATCTGAATGACAGCTTCAGGAATGTGGACACTATACTGATGGTCTTCAGACCATGTTTATTCTTCACAATGCAGTAAACGTACCGTAACTGATTGTTGCGGTAATGTGTTTGAATGTGTCTAAAGGTATTCCTAATAGCGCCGCCATTAGACAATAGCTAAAAGTAAAATCTCAAAGAAAAGTAACAAAGCATTAGCGGAACACACTGGGGACACACCGCCGAACCCATTTAAGCTTACTTCTTGAACAGAATGGAAACTAATGTCAGTTTACAATACTGACACAGTGCTTGATTGTGCTCTCAATAAAGATGGACACGCAGCCTACATCCCTCTATACATACAAGTATACATACACTGTTCATGCATTTTATATCAAGTCTATAACAATGAAAACTACTATTATATATATATATATCTTTTAAAAAAATAGTCTTCATTATTCATCGTCAAAACTTCTAGAATTCCATGTTAATATTATTTCGAGTTTCTGGACTATCGATTCAGTAACATTTACAATAATCTTTCATGTAAGGAACAATAACAGGAACAAAAACCGTGTTTGTTCACAAGAGAACCATACCTTGTCCACTCTATTATTATTTTTAAGTCACAGAGATTGAGAACCATTTTCGGGTTAAATGACGAATAGGATTCAGTATCCGTAACATAAAGTAAACATAATAATAAGACAATAATCTAAATGTGGGATTGACAAGAATATTTAAAATTCGATATACTCAATCTTTATAAGAAACATACTAGTTCAGGCTGCATTGTTTTATAATTCCTTGATCTATCTGTCTATTTATATGACATGATGATGTAAATGGTCGGCTATGTCGGGTAAAACCATTTATCCCTTGAAAACACTTTAAAAAAGAAGGTTGTTAACACGTTTACTGATTTTGAAATGCTTAATAGTATGTTTGTGGGTGATAATGTATCTGTTATCCACCCATATTGTAACTGGTATATTTCAGGAAATTGAATACGTCAACACAACTGTTGTAATAATAGAATCTACACCGAAACGTCGCTGTCCTGCAATAAAGAAGTTGTATATCCATAAAACTCTTTATCCTTGATATAATGCTACATGTATGATTTCAAACCCGTATTGATTGTCTGTGGCTAATACCATGTATTCATCGGCTTGTCTGTAAACTTTACAAACTGTACAATATATCTTACAATACCAATTCCACTTCTGATAATACAATCATGTATTTCCTGTTGCACAGGAACTATTTATAAGACCCCAAATAAGTGAACGCTATATTGTCTAATAACCCCGCTAAGGCATGACATAATTAGTGTGTACATGATGGAAATGTGCGAGTCGATACCACTTCAACTTGTTCACGTCGTATTATACATTCCTATACTGTAGGACTTCATGTGCCAGACGACGACCAGCCAGACTAGATACACGAAGGATGTATCAATATTCTGCTATTGTATCTAAAAACTACCATATTGACCAAGTCCTTGAAAATGGGGCTACGATAGGAAATATAAGTACCCTTTCAATCCCTCCTTACATGTTAAATCGATCTAATTTGCGTCATTCACTCATTTGTGCTGTTGATCACCCCGGTATCGTGTGTGTGTCCAATTTACATCTCATTTTATGAAACCCACAGATGGGTCTCAAATCGCGATGTCGTCTATGATAATTACCTTCAATACAAATGCATGTATCGATGTGAAAGTAGGACACTTTAGAATGTCAGATTAGAAGCAGTAGGTTCTGCTTCTCAGGTCATCAGGTGTGCGTTATGTGGACTCCTTTCATGACACGAGATGTTTCACGTTTATGCTTAATACTCTTTATTTAACTCTTTCGCATTTAAACTGTCCGTCTAAAAGTTATATGATACCAGAATATACGAACAATATACATGTATAGAATAATGAGTCTTGAAGAGACCTATGCTCTATCGGTAGAGTCATGCCTGCAGTTTCTACTCACATGGCCGAACTGCTTGTTAAAATAATAATGAGAAGCACCATTCAACTCTCATCCAATTCAATTACCGTATTCGACCTTATAAGTGCCTCCTCATTATAAGCGTCCCTCAACACGTTTTAACTCAAACTAAAGTATCAACATTATTGTCACACGAATTTTCACTGCAGACTGGTTTCAGTCTTGCTATTAACCTCTTGCTTCCGCTGCGGTGGAGAGTACAGGGTATTTCAATCTCCCCTGCGACTGCCGCAGTCGCCTCGCATTCAGTTCCAGTGTTTCCGTTTACCGGATAAGGACCGGCTTTTCTCATTACTGTGGGTCATCAGGACCGGTCAATTATGAGCCCTTTATTTTTTCTTGTATTACAGATGTGCGTCCTTCATTTCTTGCATCAGTTTCTGGTCATAATGTTTTATGTCAATCGTAGAAATTAATCATGTTAAGATAATATCTTGTTCATGTGGAAACTCATATTCTGCTTGAAAATACCCATAACTGTTCTCTTATTTCAAAAGCCTTTCTATTTCATTAATAATGACAGGTTAAGTGTAATAATAAGATTGCGATGCCTTGATGTACGTAAATGAGCAATGTAAGGTAAACAATGTGATCGAGCTTAATTTCAACTGGCATCAAATCCATCTCTTCTTTCTTGTTACAAGCTAATTGTATCATGCTCTTCATTGTTCGTAATAACAAAAATTGCTGTTTATAATTCCATATTTTCTAATGTTCAATCAATGAGTTGATCCTTTATATATATTATCATACAACTGATACCGTATTTGTGACTATAACCGTCTACTCCGTAATTTTATAAAACCTACTCAAGACATGACCACTTATATGTGGACAAATAAGAGACATAATGAAGATTGCATTCCATGGTTTTCGATTCTGCTATTTCTGTTGTACCACTTTGTGCTGTAAATATCTCTTGATCGGTAGCACTTTTATTTAATATAAGCTACCACATGTATAGCTTGGGCTTGTCAAATAACCCTTTAAAATCGTTGATGGTAAGATATACTTTTATTGAATAAATTTATTGCTATTTTGTTAAACTGTCTTTTGGTTTTAATGTAAATATATTCATAGGCATTTTTACTTCCAATTATTTTCAACCGATTATCCTGAATATGCCACTTTTAATATGAAACATTTTCTCTATACGATCAAACAAACATTGGTCGGCTGGGGGTTATCAAACGCTGACCGTTCAGTGCACATATGTCCTTGGTTGAGTGTAGCATAAATAACAGTATCAACTGTAAGACCATTCAGTTAAGAATAGTTTTGGACACGTGTATCAGTGAGACATTGTGGACTCGTCTTTGTACGGCATTTAGAGGTTTAATGCACACCAATACCTTCTCGATAGCTTGTTTTTTTTAAATAGACGACGTTTCGCATTATATGCTTACCCCTTCATCAGGTGGGTGATCTCTTCTTGCCGAGGACATTGTTGCTTTGACGTGCTTAATAGACATTTAAAAATTGCAGTAGATAAAAGAAATATAAAAATGGATGATAACTTATGTTCTTAAATGATTCAATTATTCGAAATATAATGAACTGAGACATATTAACAATGTTATTGCGCATCTTTTAAAAAAGTTACACGTTTCTAGCATGTTCCTAGAACTATCTATACTTAATATGAACATGACAAAATAAAAGAATTGTAAATAAAATCAAAACGCCGACTAAACCAACTAAGCTACAAATTCGTCATGATTACTTTATTGTTCGTAGTGTTATTGCGTATCTTTAGAAAACAAATTTCAAGTCTTAATGTTGATTTTGTAAATTTTCCCCATGTTAAAGTTTATCTTTATTATGACCGGAATTGACTGTTCGCGATCGACTTTATTATTGATTCCCAAAGACAATGGTCAAATCTTACTCTACTGAAAAAATCATAAAATTCGAATGGTAGGTATTTGAGTGCACACTGTGCAAAAAGTATTATTAATTGGCGGCTGCAATGAGCAAATTATAATATACAATACTCCAGCTGCATTATGTGGAAATATGAGCTTTCTAATGCTAGTAAAAATAGGAGAGGAGAAAATTGTCAAAGGTGCATGGGGTCGGGAAATTTTTAAAACTGTCTAAATTCAAAATGGCGGCTAAACCACGTGACCTTCGAATTCGCCATGGTTTACCTTTTTACTCGTATTGGTATTGTGCATATTTTAGAAAAAAAAGTTTCAAGTCTCTAGGTGCATTTTGAACATTTTCACAGACACAACATTTTCCAAAATTTGCTTAATACTTAATTATGTTCTGTTCTGTTGCAACCTATATTGTTACCATAATATTAGCTATGATGGCTAGCACTTGTTGATAGTATTCAGAAATGATAGTGTCCTTCGTACCTTGAAAACAGTGAAGTATGTCCCACGTGAGTGACATCTCATTAACTGGAGATAACGGAATTTAGAATCGTAATTTGACTTTTTTTCTGGTATCACTTCCAAAATGGCTTGTCCTTACGCACACACGGGAACCTGTTCGTTTTGTGGAAATATAAATTAGACTTTTGATTCAGATGTCATTCTAGTGGAAATGTATGTCGAAATTATTGTCTTTGTTACTTCAGAGTTCGCGAGTTCAAAAATGTGAAAGAGGGCAAAGTGAAAACTGTTGGAATCTACAGTGTTATTATCATGTGACGTTGGTGCATTTTCGTTTTAAACGCTTAACGTCTTCAAGTGTATGTCTGTAGTGCAACGTCTCGACACATTTATCCACATTTGAAACTACGGATTGTAGATTCATGTTCTCTCTTACGAAATAGTGTTAGTATCGTATTAAGTTGTCTTCTGCCTCGGCATTTAGACTGTTTAAATTAAATTTAAATTCGCCACTTCAACTTAGGTTTATGATATGAACATTTGTTTTACTTCAATGTTTTAGTTCCAACATGGTAACGCTGATGACACATTAATGCACGTGTAAGATCTAACAATAGTATTCCTCAAAGAGGATAACCCTGGCCTATTTTTACAATTCTCCTCTGTAATGTGATCACATGTGATTGATTCTGTATAGTTATCTGACGAGGCGTCATATTGACTTAATCTTGCACCACTGAACTGCGGCAGAGTCTTGTCTCATGAGAGGAATAGAATGTTCTGTTAATGCGAAAATCAATTGGAAATAATGCTTGGTGGTTGATGGTGCTGGGAAATATGATCAGATTTCATTGTCTGTTTAATACGTACACGACAATCAGGTTATTATGTGAAATACTTTGTTCAACATAATTTGATTTATTATTATGCTTTATATTTGAATATATTTTAATATCATCCTAACACTTGCAATGATCATTCCTATATTACACTAAAGTACTCGTGTAACACGATAAAATCCTTCCCTGAAAGCATGTAAACCATTACAAAACGTTGTGTAAACAGTAGTACAATCGTGCCCAATTGAAATAAACTGATGTCAAATTCTACAATATAAAACATGTTGATGTGAACCAGTTGCGACCTCTACGGCTCATGGTAAAGGCGATGATTTGTTGCAGTCGACAAATGTGAATAAATCAGTTGTGAAACTTTATTTCAGAATAAATCTTCCAGTAATAATTTTCCAGCATGCTTTGTTGAGTGTCATATATTTCATATCGTACATGTAAGTAAGTTTTGCGACTTACATGTACAATAGACAATAAAAACACAAGCTTCCTTGTCAATGCAAAACCTTTTGTCTGAGTGTCTAGCAGACATTTTCCTGCGTATTTTGTCAAGCCCTGTGGGTTTCATATTTTTTAGATATTGATATAGACATGATCATGTTTAGAGGGACATCCACTGTGTTGTTGGACTGACAATGGAATGGTTTTAACTTGTGTTATTTTTTCGGGAAAAACTAACCAGTACTGTTGCCGAAAATTGACGTTTTAATGCTATTCGACTCAGTTAGCACTCAACCGCAAACGAGTGATAAACAGAACTGAGACAGATATATCATTTCTTCAGAAGCCAACTAAACTAAATTTGAAATTTCAAAACATTATCTGTTTATATTTATGAGAAACGCACGTTTTAAGAATCGTCGCATTTTTATTCTCCTTACCGAGACAAAATAGGCATTCAAAATAAAAAAAAACAACAAATGTCAGTCCAAAGTAATTCATATCGACAACATCTTTTATCAATTAAAAGTAAACATCTTATACATATGTAAGTTAAATGCCAAACATTCTGGCCAAAATGCGTTTTGAAAAAACGATTTCAACACCCCAAGTGTACTTGAACAGATATACAAATAATGATATTATACTCTGATGTATGCAGTTGCGAGTACCACTTATTAAATCATGTATCTATAAAAGGCAGTCAAAATCGATTTTTTTTCAGACAGCAGTATTTCGTTTCTTACACTGTTGAATATATGTGGTGACGTTTATTGCCGGTCAGGTGTCGTGACGATATGGGAGTACAAGTTACTGGCGCATGTCAATTAGTAAAACAATTATTGTTTAAATCTTTTCTATAACAGAACAAAAGACAAATTATGTTTGTGTTCTTTAATCGGTCATACAACTACTGTGTATATAAATGGGACGTTAAGTTGCGATTTCTTCATGAGTATAAGGATGTTGAATTGCCGGATTTTTATTTGAAATGAATACTTATCATATAATAGACAATCAGGGATGAATATGCGTGTTAAGTAAAATTATTTGAACTGAAATCATCACATATATTATCTTTGCATGTGTTAAAGCCATATAAAACGTAGTGTAAAAGGCTGATTGTCACTTTAAATCAAAGAATAAAACGTTTCATAGCCTACCGTTGTTGGTTGAATAACGATATTTTAAACATTTCCAGATCGTCTTATTCATCCTTCTCTATTCGTCCTTCGCAATTCTTACCTCTACATGGATTCCATTAAAAAGGTGTCTAGGAATTTTAGGAATTAATTGTAGATTTATATTGACATTAATTGCTGTTTTGTGTATTGAAGTAAATTATCTATATTGATTTATTGTTCTAGGAATATGTGAACATTTTAAAAGCCTTTCATTTTATCATCACGTCAACATTAGAAGCATATTTCTCTTGCGGCAACATGAAAGTTTGTAACAACAAGTATTTTGGTTTTTTTTATATTTAAGACACGAAAAACAATCAAATAAACATATACGGGGAAGGTTCAATTGTTTAATGGATTGTGGTACATTGTTGGTCTCATGATGGAGACTGATTGCATGTGATCCCCTACATAGCTCAGTAGACCCTCAAGACAGTTCAGCAACAAGAAGCGCGGCTCGCCGTGTGGGTAACCTGTAATCATGGTTTGATGATTTGAAAGTTTTAAGAATGACTCCCTTTCCAACACAGTCTCATTTTTTGTGAAACGTGTGATGTTACCATGGGCAACTTTACGCAAAGTGTGCCTCTGTTCATCCACCAGTATAATTTGGTACCCGTAGTGTAAGCGACACTAAAACGCCTTAATTGGCAGCTTCATTGCATAGTCCAAGTGATGTAAGAATGAAAAAGGGGCGATGTTGGTCCTTACCTTACATTTGCATGTTGAGCATGCCCCTCGCGGTGTTGAGTTAAGCGCTGTATCGTTATGACGTTATCGTTATGTGAACTGAACACTCCTAAGTTCAATAACGAGAAAGGATTGACAAAACACATGGACATAAACACGACGAGCTACATGTAATGTACAGCATGACACTTCATCATAGGGTCGTTACTTTTTACACTCATTTAGCTGGGAATAAGAAATAAAATAAGTTGTTGCACATCACTAAACATCCTGACTCATTTGGCATACAGTCCAGCCCATGAATACTTAAATCCCCCTACAAATGTATTCCATAGCTCTCTGAAAACCCATATGTTTATTTGGCCCCGAAGTTGTTCTTCAAACATGAGAATATCCTTCGAATATGACATTTCTATGTCCCAAATTTCTTCCTGTCAAAAGCGATGTCGGTTAAGTTATAATGCACTTTAGTAACTCGCATTGTTTCAAGTATTCTAGGCCCGCTTGTATTTTTAGAACATTCTATCCCATGACGCGCTTGACTCATTTGCATTGTTTATAGCATTTGAGAGTCTCACGCATTTTTATTAGAATTGTAGAGTCATTTGCATTGTTTAGAACATCTTACAAATAATGTAATCTCTTCAGTAAGAAATCCAGAAACAAAACCAACATGTGTATGTGCATCCTCCATTAGGGTAAGTTCAAATGTCAGGAACTCATTATTTAGAATAAGGCTTAAATCTAACTTACTTTTAAAATTGATTCTTCTCTCATAGCGAAGTAAACGGTCCAACAGCGTTAACCTTATTGTAATCACTCACGAGAAAAGGCCATATTTTATAATGAATGCTTCTTTCGATCTTTACTTAAAGTTCCATTATTAATGATAACATATTGATGCGTTCTAGCTTTATTTACTGGGAGGGCAGCATATGGCACCTTTATGCAATCGCTTAGTTTGAATTAAATGTAAGATGAGCATGCACTGAAATGAATTAAAATTGTAATAAATGATATTGAATGTTCGTTTTGTATCCATTTCATATCCATTAAATATGCTGCACATTCCAGGGCACGTTTTGGTTCGACGGATATTGCATTGTGTAAATACTTTAATCAAATATTGGATTTCTTCATTTGGAGATCAAATACACGAAGCTCGAAATCATGACCTCTACATCTTCAGATGTTGATGATTTGTTCAGAATCAGAGGTCTTTTTCGGGACCTTGTAAAGAAATGTCTGATTAATGACAATCTACATGCAAGGGAAATCATGAATATGATAGAATATGTACTATTTAAATGTCGACAGATGTGGGACTTCGGTCATGTTTTAACAATCTATATTTCAACAACTACATATTCATACTTGTTTGATTGACCCAGGAATACAGACCATCTTCAAATGTGGCAGGTTTAAAAATGCACGGGAGGAAATTAATTATTACAGCATTTGGTTACTAATAAGAAGTAATTCTACATGCATATACGGTATTTTAATCCAGTTGGTAAACTAAGAACCAGGGCTTGTATGTGCTAAGAAAGTCGTTAGTCAATATTAATGTATGACACTTACGACTATCTTAGCGCTAAGGGAGCTTCGAAAATGTGAGTTGAGGGCTCTTATTCTCGATACGTACATAACCCTACGAAATGTTCTTATAGATTCAAAGTTTGCAATGCATTCGAAAGGTTATTCAAAACCCTTAAATGAAATAATGATCGAATTGGGACTCTATGTGTACACATTAAAACAATTTGGTGTACCGTCTTATCACCATGAAATCATCCTCATCAGACATACAAATCCCTGTAATATAACAGCAATTTGAACCAAACTGTTTGTTTGTTAATATCCAATTGTTCATATCAGGTCAACTTCTTTGCACTTGTGATGTGTTTTATAGCATTACAAGAGATTAAATCTTCTTCCTAAACGATTGATTCGATCCACAATTTGACCCTTACCTACTTAAAAAACTGCAATTTTCGTTTACATTAAAAAGTTTGCTTTCAAGTCTGATCCAGGGGAAAGAAAACTGTATCAATTGATAAGCGGCATGGCACCATGGAGACTAGCTGTGTACATATCACATTTGGGAAACTGATCTCATAAATGTCTGCTTGAGTGACAATATCAGTCCATCATTGATAATTGATAGCAGTGGGACCATGGGCTGGATGTGATATGGATATTAATGAGATTATCTTTAACGTGTTGCTTACAATCGTATTACTTTGTCATCTTTTCGTGGGAACATATCGCCATAGCATAAATAAGTAACAGTAATGTGACAGGGCAATACATGTGAAATGGAAATACTAGCTTCATCCTTAACTGTTATAGAGCTTCACTGTAACCACTCTATTACTCTTTTAGACATAACTGAACTGTTAATTGTCCTATAAAAGTAAAATGTTTGCAAAAAATAGTGTACAACATTTTTTATATAGTATTAACTGCTCCAGACAGTACGTAGGAAAAAACAAAAAATTTCACTGCGATCGGTGACTGATATAATGTGACGTCATAAAACACTTTTCTGACGCAGCGAATTGGCTTATGACGTTACTGTGTTACTGTGGTGACGGGCCGTTCCTAGCGGCAGGTCGGCGGGAAAACGACTCAGTTCTCAGTAAATAAATAGAATATCTGTCGAGTCTTCACAGATACCATGTGTATCTCTTCTTCATTTTCACCCCTGAATTCGCCGCGTGAGACCATTGTTTTATGACGTCAAATTTATCAGTCACTGGTCGCAGTTATTTTCCTCGTAACTTGATAGACAGTTTATTTCACTGATAAATCACAGTATTCCATTGCTCGACATATAATAAAGACACATATCCTCTATGAATGTACTCGTTAATATAACAAAGTGTTTATAACAGCACATATCTACGCTCTGTAGTTTAGCATAAACTAATATTGTATTAGTATATCATATAGGTATTATCCAGTTGTACTGTACCAGTATATAGTTGTACTGATTGCGACAGAGTTTCAACAATGTCTCAGGTCCGAGGTGACATCACAACTAATGTTTCATCAAGGCGTAGTGAATGAAATGAAGCCACGATTGCACATCCAACCACTACGTTTTAAATTTACCGTTAATTAGTCGCGCTCAGGATCCCGTTCCACAAAGCAATGATCGTAGAGTTACAACCCATTGTAGTCCTTATTGTAACATTGGTTACAACCCATTGTAGTCCTTATTGTAACATCGGTTACAACCCATTGTAGCCCATATTGTAACATCGGTTACAACCCAGTGTAGCCCTTATTGTAACACTGGTTACAACCCATTGTAGCCATTATTGTAACATCGGTTGCAATCCATTGTAACCCTTATTGTCACATTGGTTACAACCCATTGTAGCCCTTATTGTAACACTGGTTACAACCTATTGTAGCCCTTATTGTAACATCGGTTACAACCTATTGTAGCCCTTATTGTAACATTGGTTACAACCCAGTGTAGCCCTTATTGTAACATCGGTTACAACCCACTGTAGCCCTTATTGTAACATTGGTTACCAGCGATTGTTGATCTGCCACCCATTCTAAGTGTTATGAGGAACCGCACCCTGGTCAAATATGTGTGTTGCACACAATGGTCTAGCCAAATCTGTATTCTTTAACTAGCAATAAGCATATCAAGTAAAAAACGTCTTTTAAAATGAGAACATAAATGGCATGTGTAGAGGGATGTGCTGATGATATCAGTTATATTGCGAGGGTGTTCTTATTATGTAAAGTATGAAGGATATGCTCCAAAACCTTGTGCAAATTCACATTTAGCAGTTGTTATCCAGGAACAATGCTTTTCTTATCTTCCGAGCTTGTTGCAATAAGAAGAAATACTGTAATCCATCCGCAGTTACATGGTATGAGAGAAGCCTATTCATCTGCTGTGTCGTTAGGTCACCACTGTGATCCAGACATGTTGAGTCCTTCTTAACCTTTCAGTTAATCTCTGCTTTGTCACTGATAAATGGTAATCTCTCTAATACCCTGGCACTGCGCACTTCCATGCTTCTTATGCGTTGAGTGATTACCGAACGTAATGTTTCAAATGTCATTCTAATTATTACAATGTGTTCTTAGTTCAAACTAAAGGTAAACGTTTCAAACTATTTAACTGTCTTGCCTGTCGGGTCCGGTCGTATTGAAGAAGTCGTTATCACGACATTTTGCTATTTTCAATGGTGTGATTTTTTATGAAAACATAAGAAATGCTAATTTTATGGATATAAACTTTTTATGTTATCAAACTCGCAGTTTAGACGTACAGTATATACTTATCCTTTCTGATCACATCATTCGTAAACTAGTGCTGGTTCGCATCGAAGTCGTTATTTAAACGTTTTAATTGTTGTTATGTATTCAACTTCTAAATGCCCTTTCCAAGATTTAATTTTGAAAATGAGGTTTACTTTAATTGAATGTAACCTGAATATTTTCCCTCAGCGTTAGCAATTTGCCTTCTTAATCATATACTTTATTTTGTTCATGTTTAATAGATATGTAACATGTCGACACGAATAATGAAGCATAAAAGAAGAAAGTCATTTGAATGAGTCTCTTCATGTATATGCTGGATCTGAAGTTAGATGATTCATAAAAAAAACACTGGCCTTTGTACATATTCATTTTCAATTTGGCGTTGAAGTCTAGCTACAAGGAATGCGTGTCAAGTTCCATTTAGAAAGGTTTATATATTGATATTCCTGCAAAAGGTAATCGAATTATATTGTTTGCAAATGTGACACTTGATCATTGCAAGATTCTATTTAACTCCAGGTTGTTAGCCCAATGGAAACTTTCTATTGAAAGGGATTCTAGCACTTGATAGCACAGCGTGATATTCGTGATTTAGGAGAGGCCGATCCGCATTGTAATGAGTCAATCATTTTACTCTATTTCAAAATTGAAAATCACTTTATGACAAATAAAATTCAGACGGGTTCAACAACATAAAAGAGGACATACTTGAATGCCGTATTTCTGTTTCAATTTGCAGATAATGTCGATACACTCCTCGAAATGAGCTCATTAAAGAAGATTGATTCAGTCAAAATCATCTGATGTTTACTCTTTTCTATAGAGGGAATGAGGAGTAAGAGTAAATGTCATGAAAAGTCATTGGTTGATTGTATTTCCTCTGTCTGTACCACCGACAAGATAAGTTTCTATCTCCCTTCACAACTCGGTATCAGCTGGCGTCGTTTGCTTCTTGACATCTATATTGTACAGCTCATATATTGACATCTACAATGTATATTGTACAGCTCACTTCTTGACATCTATAGTGTACAGCTCACTTCTTGACATCTATAGTGTACAGCTCACTTCTTGACATCTATAGTGTACAGCTCATTTCTTGACATTTATATTGTACAGCTTATTTCTTGACATCTATATTGTACAGCTCACTTCTTGACATCTATATTGTACAGCTCACTTCTTGACATCTGTATTGTACAGCTCACTTCTTGACATCTATAGTGTACAGCTCACTTCTTGACATCTATATTGTACAGCTAACTTCTTGACATCTATATTGTACAGCTCACTTCTTGACATCTATATTGTACAGCTCACTTCTTGACATCTATATTGTACAGCTCACTTCTTGACATCTATATTGTACAGCTCACTTCTTGACATCTATATTGTACAGCTCACTTCTTGACATCTATAGTGTACAGCTCACGTCATGTGGCATGTGTATCTTCTTTAATTAGCCTCGTGAAGGAACGAAGAGTAATCAAGAAACATAGTGTCTTAAATAATATTGAAGTTTACATTTCGTTATTGTTTCTGTAGAGAATCTTTGCTAAATACATTCAGTTCGGTTAGTTTTAGCCTGAAACATGTTTACTTGTCATGGTTACACTGTTTATAAGTCCCAGGATGTGATAGCAACAAAATCGTTCTGGGCCATCGGGGAATTACATGTCCAATAGATGTATCGAGGCGATCGTCCGGTAGTTTCTCCAAGTCAATATCCCCCCAAACATAAAGACGCTAGCTCCATCACATTCGATACACACGTCAACCATGTTCTTCTGATGTGCATGTTATAGGTTAATGCAGATATATTTCTTGCGGTTTCCATGGAAAGACACGGCGACAGCCAAACTGATATTGGGTAGAGATGTTCCGACTGAACTGACAAACGTGTTATGGCATGTATTAGGTTTGTGACTAAACCATTGGCTTTGATACGTGGCAAAATATCACATTTGCTGATTTCACTTAAAATAATTTCACTCAATTCACACACTTATCCCATAACGCCAAATATATGATAAATAAAATGCCTCTAAAAAAATATCATGATTACCTGTTACCAATGGCAATCAAGTAACATCGTGACATTGTGCAGAAACCAAAATGCACGTGTCATTTACATGTACAGTAGTTATGCGACCTATTAAACATTGCCAACCAAAATGTGGCTTCTGTATGCTGAATATACGTTTTGAAAATTACGCGTCGCATTGTCCTGTTTTCGATCAGAAATGACTACTCTCACATTTATATCATTATTATACTGAATCCGCTAGCATTAACAAGGCAAATAAATATCGACAACAGTCAATCCTTATTAATAATAGAATCCCATTTATAACGCTTGACCTATATAACTCCAACAACACATTGAATGTCCCTTTAATGAGTAGAATTATGGCAACAGTATTACGACAATAAATTGGGAAATTGATAAGTGAACAATGAATCAAACAATGGAAGCCTATATGAATTCTTCATACTCAACTTCACATATACACGTCATTTCTCATTTTTGCTTTTTTGAATTTTTATTTAATCGAGAGCGCAAGCCTGGAAATACAGGCTGTACATGCTTGCATTCATGTTTCATAAGTTATTGTGAACTAGTGAAACATGGTGAGGGAATTAATAAGGCCTCAACGCAGTGCAAATGAGAATTCGATATTTCGCCAACCAGAGACGATGGTTTGAAAGAAAATGTTACATAACAATACTGAGGAGTGTACGTCTCCCTGAATGTAGTTATAGAAACTGATTAAGTATCATTGATTGCAGAACTACATTCCTTACAGATATCTGCTGTGATTTTTTTATTGCTTCATTATACTCATACGTCCCACCATGGCTATACTTCATAATCTCTTTGTGTCTATTGTTAGCCTAATAAACAATAATCTCATGTCTATATAATAGGTGAATGTGTGAGTGAACAGGATGTGCTTTGTTTTGTGTAAAATATCACAGAAAACTATCTCATTTATTTATTTTATTCAATAGGACCATTAATGTAACTGGGTTCTCTGTAATAAAAAATATATTGCATATACAACAACGTTTACATCATTATCCGTTATAGTGCTTATTATATGTTTATGATAATTATATGTCTCTTATAACCATCACGCTGTCAATTTACGATGAATATGTCTGTAAGGTAGGCCTTGAATAGTATATCCATTTGAATTAATATTATAGATTAATATAATAGTTTCACGACTGTTTCCTGATTCGTATATATATATATATATATATATATATATATATATATATATATATATATATATAATATATAATTTGTCCTTGGACAGACAATGACTATTCACACTTAAAATGTCACGTTAGTCTACAATGAGGACACAATAGATTAATAGTTTGTCAATAGAACACACTGTTCAGCAATCGATTCAATGAAATCAAACTGGTTAATGTGGATTATTTTCGTTGTGATCGGTATCACACGTGTGATTTGAGCTATATAATAAAACAGTGGATATCACTACGCTTTCACAATTACTCCATTCTTACTGTCAGGACAAGCATGGTTGTTTCCACGACTCTGGTTACTCCATTATGATTGTGCCTTCATCTACCGCAGCCAATGGTTCACGGGTGTTATCGCACTGGACAATGACTTTGCTTTCGGGTCAGTTCCCTTAACGTTAGGTTTCCAAACATCAACCCTACCAAGATTCGAACCCCATTATATTAATGTTAATCCAAATCGTTGCACTAACTAATATGACCATATTTGGACTGACGTAGACTGCAGTTGACGGAGATTCCTGTCATAGAAACGGCTCATCGTAGAAATGAAAACTCAATCAAAAACATTATTTAAAAAATCATGAAAATAATTGTGCTGGTACTGAAGTTTTACTATACAATAACTGTTTCTTTGTGGTTGAACTGCGATCACTTTGTGAAAGACAATTGTTTTTTAAAAGTTGTCTTCAATATATATATCATATATATACATCAATGCACACACACAAGTGACCAGCCATATATTGACATTTCGGCATTTTCATAATTACGAAAAAAATGACAATAACAATGAAGTTTAGATTCTTTGAGTTCAAACTGTTAATTAAAATTTTACTCTACTACTGAAAAAGTCATTGCATTTCAAAATGACCGGATTTTTCATTCGTAAACTTTTATCGAATTTGTAAGACTTTTTTGGAGTTTGAAAGTTCATACTGCTATTACACAAGTCCTTTAAAATCTGAAAGTCTATTACATAACATATAATCTGTTCACTTGAAAAGGATCGACATAACTCACGCTAGAACAACCTACATCGACCTTTATGGTTCAGTATAATCCGACCTGTGTTCGACAGCGAACTATGATGATTACTTGCATCAGGAACCATTCAGAATCCCTGAGGTGGTATTTGAATTAAATCACAGGTTTTATTTACAAAACCACAGAACCACTCATTTACGGACGCTTTGATAATTTTAAATACTTTAACAAATGGTGGTTTATCAAATAATTCCCCACTGTATAATGGCAAAGAAAATAAAACAATATTATTTAGATGTATTTGGAATTGATATGAAAATATGATATATTTTGAGGTAATGAAAATGGTTGAATTCACGTTGAAATGATTAATTCATAACTTCTTTATGAAATACGACGGATAAATCGGTGTGTTCATTTTCATACGAAGGTACATTCTGCTGTCAACACCTTGTAGAGTACTCACACTCCTGTAATATCATGAATATGAGTAAATGCAACATGACGCCGTAGCAAGCACCATGTGAACTTTATATTATTCCAATTATTCCCAAATGAAAGACAACGATATGTTAATGTTTCCCCAACAACTGTTTAGATGCGTTACAAATATCATTACGTTTGTGTGAGCGAACATGCTATATCTCCATATGTTTTGTAAACAATACTACGAGGCGTGAATGATTGATTCGATTTTCACGTGATATGTGCCCAAAACGTGATGTGAAGTTTCGAGTATAATTTGGGCTCTGGCACGTTAAAAACCTATCCCCATGTTAAACGCGTGTTTTGAAGACAATTGCAATGTTATACTGTTATGTTCTGATGTGATTTTATCAAATGGTGCAGTACTAGGGAGACAGCGGATGAATAACCGGTCGCGACTATGTATCATCGTGAGACAAATCGTATTCGTTATCATAAATATTTTCTACAGAAAGTGAGTATTTTCTTCAGTATTACTAGTAGTTTAATTGACGTAATATATTATGATTAATTAGCAACTGATTAAAGTCTGTCTGGGAAGACAGCAGCATAACAACAACTACTCCTGCGATTGCAATGGTTGTTTATATTTATGAAAAAAATGTTGTTTTGTATCACTTTTACCTCTGTCAAGGTACACATTTATCAAGGGCGATATTTAGTTACAATGACTAAAACAGATGCAGTTTGACTAATGTACATATTGAAAAACGTATGAAGTATATGAAGAAGTATATAAGGAACATTTAAATAATACAATAAAGACGCATATCAACTCCTCTCAAATCGACTTAAAGTCCAAGAAGGTACTTTCTGCTGTCAACATCTTGTACTCACATTATTTCAATATTTAATAAATTTTAACTTCAATACCAAACATTATTTCCAATAACCTCTTTGAATTAGCAAGTTCAGTACCTCATGTGTGTTTGCACAGATATAACATATTCAGCGCCATACTCTCATCAATGCCATTTTGTATATCACTTAACGAACTAATATTTGAAGAATGCAGTGTTCTTAGATAGCTCATGTACAAGTTGTCTTGCTTGGCATAATACGTCAATTCAGTCCACAAACGTCCTGCAAGAAACTCTAAGGTGACCTTAATGGGGCAGTTGCACGTTTTTTCACTCAAATAAGTCGAGGAAATGTATTTGAAAATTATGTCATTAATAGAAAAACATCCTTTTCTCGTTGGAAAATCAAGTTAAAAAAGATTGTACATGGTTCCGTAAAGCTATGGGAATCGTTTTTGTCATTCCAAATAATAAAATGTGTTCACAATAAAATGGCCGCCATGCAATTTTTGCTTTATACGCAACAACATTATTACCACTACGGATAAATGGTTTATGTAATAAGATGTTTAACTCTGTTATGTAAATATAAATGACATAAACTATCATTATAAATTGGAAATTTGAAAAAGTATAATTCGCAGAAAAAGTGCTAATGCTACTTTAAGTCACTAAGGCAGCCTTAGTGCAATGTTGAAAGATGACACTAAGGTTTATAGTTACGGTTGTTTTCTGCAACGGCCAACTGGTGATTTATCCCCACTAAAATCTGATAAGTTTTAACTGGGAAGACAGGATAACGAATTTATAGTGTTAAGTATAATGAAGGGCAAAATTTGAAATTAAATAATGTTCCTTTGTTCCGGTTGAAATGTCACCTCTATATCAAATATTTCGTGAAAAGAACATGTTTTCAATGCACCTTTACTACAATAAGATGTGTGTTTGCTTACTTTTAAGTGTCTTAAACTTTCATTTCTTATTTGCTGTTTGTGTGTTTGTGTCATTTCCTGAGAAAAGTGTGGTCACAAAATGTTCATCGGATAGTTACAGATTTGTGTATCAGTAGAACCTATCCCTGCAAATTCAACTTCTATAAAACATCAACACCCCTAAGGCTTAGAGCATGCATAACATGAAATAGACATGACGGAGGGTTTTTTGTAATTAAACATAACTTCAAATCATTTAATTTCACGTGGAGGTGAAATTACATGGTGAACAATTGAAGTTTCATCTAGTTTTATGACTTCGTAACTACAAAAACACGTATTATTATCAACGAGAAACAACTTTCTGTTGGCTTCCAGGGGTACAGACAACTTTGCTGGTATCTATTGGTTCGAATTACAAATAACCAAAGGCTCTACTGCAATCGTGTTGTGCTCAGACAGTAATTACACTGCGTTTTTTATGTATCTATTTTCCAAGTCTCTTTTAAGTAAGTCCGATGGATTCTTGGATAACACATTTTCAGAAAACTTCTCTGACCCACACATCCAGGACTTAAACAGGAAACAAGAATAGGTTAGTGTATCTCAATGCCTCATTGATTACAAATGGACTTCTTTTTGCAATAGGATGCATCCAATGCAACGATTTGATAACAAAATAGTTCGCCAACTGAAATGGTTTGATGCTCCCTTTGCAGAAAAGTAAGACTCCCTTACATTCATTTCGCAGTAACAGTTCAATACGAAAGATAGATTCACGTAATAATTGAAAACAGTAGGTGCCGTGTAACGTATAAACTCTCTCTCTCTCTCTCTCTCTCTCTCTCTCTCTCTCTCTCTCTCTCTCTCTCTCTCTCTCTCTCTCTCTCTCTCTCTCTCTCTCTCTCTCTCTCTCTCTCTCTCTCTCTCTCTCTCTCTCTCTCTCTCTCTCTCTCTCTCTCAGAAATCATGAGTCACCCCATTCTCATTAACACTATCAAATACCACATGAGTTAATTAGACCTAAATCAGTCTGTTAATTGTTTGAATTTCTATGCAGGGTGACTTTGCGAGAGAGTCAATGTGTGTATTGTTTCAATGATCTAGATACTTCTGTTACATCAAACATGTACAAGCACATATCTGCCATCTATGAAAGCCGAAGGACCATCAAGTAGATTGCATTTTCCGTATCTACTCAGCTTTTCCTGAATGTTCACACATTTATATAACTGTCAGTATAACTTGTAACTGGGTTATTAAAACCATAAAATCACCATGTTCTATATTGACCCAACATTCTGTTACAGACAGGTCACCTGGAACTGAATGTTCCAATAATTCAGACATATAGCAACCCCGGGACTTTTCATCAGGTAAATATGAACAAAGATCGATATCCAATCTGTAGTAAATGTTAGCACGTGACTACTCCTCCGATCGCACTTACAAACCAATGAAAACACGACTTTCTGTAGTCAATCGTTTAATTATTCTGAATATATAATATATATAGATTTGATATATGTAAATTGTTGTTCAGAGGACTAGTTTGCCCGACCTTACCACACAGCCCGTTTCAATTATCTCTCATTTAAAGGCTTTTTCAGTGCTAACTGATTTGACATCATGACTCAAATTAAACACTTTCAGTTTGTGTATGAATTTACCTAATCAAAATTCCCCCGGGTGATATAAGTGTAGAGGAGCGAAACAGTCAACCCTTGGTGACTTGTGGTGACATATTTATCCCTGAAAGGGAGCACCATTGGTACCTCGTCGTATTGGTAATTTGAATCTTGCTTTCAGAGCTTATTCTGATTGAGTTTCTCATCCAGACGAAAGTGATGCTCGTTTCAATTCCCAGCACGAAAACAGAGGCCAGCTCATTAATTAAACATTGTCATTCGGGACGTCATTTTGAGTAATTCTTTCGACAAATTGTGATGAAGATTCTTTAAACTGAGTTCAGTTAGATTAATTTCAAAAATAGTTTCAGAAGAATTACGACTCACACCTCTGATTCGTTGTTTGCAGCGTTTGAAGTTTGTTCTACTTTAATTGCTCTCCTGTAGTACTTCATTTAAATTTAACCAGATAGGTGTTCATCCTATTTTGGCGGCCTATACATATACATCAATCAATAAAGTAACTGTTTCTACACAAAGAAATAGTGCACGGTCATGGTGTTTCTTTTCTGCTCGCACCTGCCATTGGTTCAGTAATACATTGGTCGCCGCAGGCAGCCGTATCCTGCAAACAAGACAGGAAATATCGTGGAATTGATCGCAGGTTTCGTCTAATCAGTGAACCATCAATATTCATCAAGATTGTACATGTTTCGTTCAAAATTAATTTAAATTTAAAGAACAAATTGTCCCAGCGATGCAAGTTTAACTAGTCATTAGATTTCATTGGTTTCTTTCAAGGTCAATCTTCGACTGTTGAATGTTTTAAATAGTTTTCAAATGAAAGAAATTCACACAAAAATATAACAAATCACGTGATGATAGTTAATTGTGGAAACATACATGTAGTTAATGCTATGCATGGTGTGGCAAACATTTTATTTAATGAAATAAAACCATTAAGTTATTAATCATCAAAAGTAATTAGGTTAGGGACTTGTGAAATATTTCATTAAGAAAACGAGAAACCAGTGGTACTGTTACGAAAACACACCATACCTTGGTGACATCACTCAGTATCGTCGTACTTCGAATAATGAAATTAAATGACGTTTCGCAAAGTTTTTCTCACATTGCATTCAGAAGTATGGAAATGATTGTTTGCAATTTTTTAAATATTATGCAAGATGGTGACTTTAGAAAAAAGCTTTTAGTTTGTTGAGAGATCAATCCCGGGTTGGAAGTATCTAGGAGCTGTCCTTGTACGTTACACGGTGGAAGTGGAAGCTGATGCATTGGGTAACACAGGACAGATATATCACTTTCATCCAATGATCACATTAGACGTGCTCGAACAGCTTCATTGTTACAAATGGCCAGACACAACAATGAGTTTGTAATTGGGTTTTAAATAAGGAATGGATATTTTGTGAAAATATGCCACTCTGACAATGACTGATTTGTCTGTATGTGGCGTTGGATATAATGGGATAAACAGATATTTACCGCCTCTCGATTGATCATTCAGATAGGGATACGTACAGTATCTATCTGTTATGTCAGGAGAGTTGTGTTGTTCTCTTTAGTCATTTTGTTATTTGCCTTAGGCTTCACATATTTACAATTACATGTCTGTCAGCTATGAAAGTTTGGTCCTTACGTTGGCCCAGTAGACAGCTGTTTCACCTCCCGTATTATCTTAGCTGTTGTAAATGAATTTTCATAAATCCTATGTCTTTGAACACAGCGAGGAACTACTGATACCCTGGTGTATATATCCCCTTACAGCGAGGAACTACTGATACCCTGGTGTATATATCCCCTTACAGCGAGGAACTACTGATACCCTGGTATATATACATCCCCTTACAGCGATAATCTACTGATACCCTGGTGTATATACATATATATATATATATATATATATATATATATATATATATATATATATATATATATCCCCTTACAGCGAGGAACTACTGATACCCTGGTGTATATATCCCTTACAGCGAGGAACTACTGATACCCTGGTGTATTTATATCCCCTTACAGCGAGCAACTACTGGTACCCTGGTGTATATATCCCTTACAGCAAGGAACTACTGGTACCCTGGTGTATATATCCCCTTACAGCGAGCAACTATTGGTACCCTGGTGTATATATCACCTTACAGCGAGGAACGCCTGCCGCCTTGGCTCATTTATAACACAAGTCGTGGTTTCAGATCGTGGTCCGATTGAGTTTTCATCGCTCCAGACGAAATTGAGCTCCATACAATCCTTTCAATTCCAATTGACCTGAACTCACGGCAGATCATATTTAAACTCAATTATTTTCACGTAAAGGTATTTACTTCTATATATAACTAATTCACAAAACACAATTTATCTGAAACCATTCTATTTCCAATCCGAATTTGCTTTTGCGGATTGAAGTTTGCTTTTTCAGAAAACAAACTGCACTTTCTCCTGCAATGTTACAATGAGTATAGACAGGTGAGGTGAGGTGAGTTGGTGTTGAAGGCCGCTTTCAAGAGTATTTCACTTATATCGCGGCTGCTAATATTACGGCAGGGAGAAAGCCTGCAACGCCATGTGGCTATGCATTGCGGTGAAACCTGCGAGCATTGGCGAGCATCGGCTGGAACTAGCTAACCATGGGTGGTACTGCGCAGTACTTCAGTGCATCATTGCACCCAAACCTTACTGCGTGTAGAACAGGTCTCTACTGCAGACAACGTTGCCGGGATTCGAACCCCGGACCTCGTGATCCGAAGCCGAACACGCTAACGACTGCGCTATCCCGTCCCCGAGTATAGACAGAGGGGAACAACTGATACATCGTCTCGTTGGTTATGCAGATCGTTACTTCAGATCTCGCTGGGACTGGGGACACAAAGGTGATCCCACACATTGCCCTCAATTACCAAGACTAAAACTAACTACACATTGTTATTTCAGCATCGCCAACCAGGATGCTATTTATGCGTCCCTGCACGACCCATTCGTACTAAGGAGAGATAAATCCCGCCACAATGACAAAGTGTGTCCTTAGGACTTGCATCTTTGTATCTTGTATCTTGCATCCTGCAACGTTTGAAGATCGTTCTATTTGAAATAGCAGTGTATCCTTTCTCCTCTGACATAGACAATATTTATTTTTTAGGTAGAAGGTAATTCTAGTCACATGTTTAGCTCATAAGGCCTTTATAGCCATATGAGTTCATTGCATGAGTTTATTTTCCGTCTTCCACCTGGTATAGCTGCCATCGAGGCAATCCAAGTTAATACATACAATCAAAGTTAATACACACATGTGTACATGTGTACGATCCTGCATAGCTGCTAAGCCTAGTTAGTTTCAACTTAAGAGAAACTGTTCGCCTTTGAGCTGGATACAGATATCCACAACCTTTGTTAAGCACTTGCTAATTATTTATTTCTAATGCCATTTAGTGTATTTTGACAGCATTATTTTTAGTGTATTACTTGATAATTGTACATACACTTATTAGTCACGTCCACTTACATGGTTCACAATCTGATCAATTAAAGCCACTATCACAGTCCAACATCTGATTTGTCTCCCAAGTCGTCCTATTATCTTCAGAAACCATGGTCTTGAAACTCCATTAAATATCCTCTTCTCCACGCTTCCATACTGTCATCATATCAAGAAGATTGTTGTTCCTAACAACCCGTTGCTTAGTAAATGTCTGTTCACGCTGGGTATACTTATAATGTGACACCCGTGAAGTTGATATATTATCTGTATATACGGGGATATTGCAAAATCATCGATATAAGTTTAAATGCATTACATAAAGTCAGCTCTATTGAATTAATTAATTCAAAATTTAGTTTCTTCTGAAGCATAATGTTTACAACTACAATTGTGAACCTGTGATTATCTTCGAGAGATGTCAAACACAGCAAGTAAGTGTACAATATCTTCATTTGATATTAGAACAATCGGAAAACATTGCATATGTGTCACATTGCATGTTCCATTTACATGAACATAGTTCCACAACAGCGAAGCATCTTTGCATTTAGTGACCATAACCTTTAGTAAGTAGCACTTCCTACTTGCGAGTTGTCAGCTGCAGACATATTAAAGCTTTCATAAATCCAGTAATGGGAACATGTACATGAACATGTAACTCATGTAAACAACAAGTACATCGTTTTGAAAACGTATACAATGTCGCTATTCGATTCATATCTCGGGAAGCTATAGATGGACACATTATATTTCCAGTTAAATGTTGGACGTCATGTAACTTTGATCTAGGATTATAAACATTCACAGATCAGCGATGTAACTGTTAACATACATTCAACTAGTCCAATCCCACTTAAAGTACATGCAGTATATTTTCATAGACATCCAGTTTTGAATTGTTCATACGATCCATATTTTGTGAGGCATGACGGACATTCATTTGAGGTTCAGGCCTCACATTAAGAATATATCCTGGAATTAAACTTGGAATCTATGGGATAATGCCAATCGGAAGAAATAATGTGGTCGTCACAATTCGATTATATTATCAAGATTAACTATTCCTAGCAGAAGAGAAGAAACGACCGTAAAATGTTTTACAGCCCAGGTTCTATACAGTAACGCTAAACCTTGTGTTTCTCACTTTAATCAAAATGAAGGGATTTCCTGGTGAAGGAAGTGGCCAAATCTGAAGCGATGAGATGTCGGTTTGTTATAGGCACAGTGCTGAACCAGGATCGATAAAATGGGAACCTAGTTGACTGAAGACGACGTTCCATCTGACTATTTCGAATAAGAAAGTATCCTTATTGATTCCTCCATCGTACTCATTAAGATTGAGGTGTTGTTTAGGTATGAATGGAAGGATTAAGTGATTGTATTGTCGCGGTAGTGGTTTGTTATCTCATGCAATGAATAGTAACATGTTTCGTAATAGTCACATGTAAAACGTTGAAAATGCTTTACTCGTTTCTTCAATTAGCCTGATGCCAACTTGCATCAGAATCATAGAAACTTAATCATAGAATCATAAGTTACTCTACATCGTAATCATCATACAGTACATTTGTATATAAAACACGACATGTATTTCAAATTTATGTCCACTTCACAATCGGAATACTCTTATTCTATTAAGAACACAGTTTGTAGACTATCTCTATTCTCAAACAGTATTTGTTATTTATTATTATTTTATCTTTTTGAAATTAACAGTCTTAATATCCTAATTACCGAGATTTCAGCTATATATCTTCAATACGATCCAGTAAAATCTTATCATGAAGGACAGCGTCTCAATCATTGAGTGCACTGATCATCGTATAAAAATTAAGTATTCTTATAAATATATTTTCCTTTTCTGATGTAAATTTTTTCTTTAAAAATGTTAATCATCGATGCAATTCTTGGACTTCCTAGACAAACATGTGAGCACAGGCCTCCGGCACATTGTTATCAACAAGCCAAAAAAAAGAGCAAGCAAGAAAATGAAAGAAGTTTGAGATTGTCTCCTGACTTGAAAGGCTCCATACGAGTCGGTCAAGACCATGTTATTCTGTTGCCTTTCACGTCAGTGGATGTTTCATAACAATTTTCTTTTGTTATATCCGCCACAACATCCGTCCATCCGCGAGTCGGGGATTTTTGTACCCCTAAACCGTAAAACCTTGTCTACCTTTATGAATTTACTTATGATGTCATTGACATGAATTCCATGTCCAAACTATGATATCAATTCTGGATTCAACTTGAGTGACATATCAACATATCTAATATCATTTAAAGTGGAAAGTTGTTGGTGAATTGTTGCATGATACTTCACTGAATTTATAAGTTGTGAAGTAAGTCAAATACTTTTAAATGCGGGTAAACCTACATTCGCATCATAGACCATCAACTGCACCGACAAACAGATGTCATTCACAAGTTTCACATTGAGTATTCGTCTGGGAATCCCATTTCTTTCTGTATATGACATACGTGTACTTTGTATTAAAAAGTCATGATTCAGCATCGTACATGTATTCTTCATAAATCAAACCCTCAATAGATTGTCTATTTCCTATTACCGATAAAAGTAGACCAGAAGTCCCATTAATGTTGACTGATGAGATGTGATGGAGTATGACGAGATCTACCCCAGGCAATGTCTGGCAGAAAAAGTGCAATGAAAGGTAAATGGAGAGAATCGATGTAAATCATATTACAGACTCGTGACATGATATCCAGACTGATAAATAGATCCCTGACTAAACTGCTTTGATGAAGTCTCCTGCATTTCGATCAGGTTTCAGAAGAACATTATCAAATATTGATGGCTGATGTCCCTACAGACACAGAGAACTTGACAGTTGTAGATTACTACATCACCATAGATGTATAACAGTGTACCCCTCGTGTTTGGTGGTCTGCAGTAATAGAATTAGCTCTCAGAAACAAATGTTATTTTTGTACAGGAAACAGTCTATTCATCATGTACATAGCAATCGTCTGTGAATATTGATCGTTAACTGCAGTTAATGCCAGAAGAAAGGTGATATTATTGTTTTAAAGGCGTATACAGGAACCAAGATATATCATGTAAATGGAGTTGTCTGCCAAAGCATTTTGTAAAGGTGTTGCTGCATCTCCCTTTTCGCAGCTAAGAAAAAAATCAACAAATGTAGGTGTCGTGTTTATTTATCTGCAGCTTTATATAGCTTTGAAGAGAAACCATGTTAAAGTCAGTATATTTGCATGTAAGTTTACAGAAAAAGAAGCTTGTAAAAAAAGTCCTTTGTTTCCAAATTGAAATAGTTTCTAAACATCTCTGTGTTGCCTTCTACATTGATGCAATACACTGAACATATATAGCGGTTAAAACAGATCTGCCCTGAAGTACATGTATGTTTATTAAAACACGTACATCAATGTATTTGGTAATCGTTTTATTACTCGTCATTATTATGCATGCACGTTGCCTTGTGTTAAAAGTGTTTATGATTAAATCTATCTGGACCATTGTTTAGTTACAGATGTTATGACGTCATGTTCTTCAGTATCCAGGTATATATTACATACTAATATGATGTGTATGTTATATGTCGATTTTAAGGTCTAGATTATTACCGGTGAGGAACAAAGAGCTAATATTGTACAGGAATAACATTGTCCATCAAGTTAATGATCGTTTAAATGACGGTTTAATTGTTTTAATTGCGAAATCCTTTCGGGAAGAATAGTTAACAGATTGTCGGTTGAATATATGTTCACATTGCTAAACATGATGAGGCTCGTCAGTATATACATTGGTATATACACATAGTGGCTGATATAGGCATCCAGTACTGGCTCTCTATCAACTTGCACACTTGCATGGTACTGGGCCAGTACTGGCAGACGGTACTTGGCCAGCATTGGGTCAGTATCACGCCATTACTAAAACGATACCATTCCCTGGACTGGCCCAATTCCGGTTAGCCTTCACCGTTCCAATACATTACATACATTGTGTATAATGTAAATGTTCAATATCCAAATTTACTGATAAATTAAGATTGATTTAAGTATATTCATTTCTCTTCCATTCCTAAATTGTTATTTCTTAAATTAATCATAAGGGCTTCCAACCTTGAACCCTTTTCTATATACAATTTATATTTTTAATATATAATAAAACTTATATATTGTTTGTATTTTTTTAATAGTTGTCAAATATGTAGTCAAAAATATGTTATTTGAAAACAAGCCAGAATTTAGTTTTAGTTTTAACAAGTAGACCTACACAGACAATGCTAATAAACTGAACTTTTAATTATTTTCATACTTAGATTTCCTTATGATATTTACACATACAGCAGGATTGTTGAGGTAAAACACACCTGTAGAATGCATTAAAGGTGTACAAACACAACTATGGTTAACTCATAAATTGAACTCACATTCAAAGGATACCAAATCGCTGCCTTCTCCAATGTGCTCTCTAAAGCAGACGACAATTTGAATACTACCCATAATTCCCTAACAGGAAGTGTCATCCCCGAATTGGGCTAGTACCGGGCCAGTATGGAAACATAATATAATCTGTACTGGGCCCAGCACTATGAACATATCCCATCATGCATTTAGACAGGAATGGAATGTCTTAACTAAGCCAGTACAGGGCCAGTACCGTACTTCAGTACCGTATTACAAGCACTGGGCCAGTACCGTACTTCAGTACCGTATTACCAGCACTGGGCCAGTACAATTTTGCCCAAAATGGGCTGATTCAGTTAAAACGTAACTGGGCCAGTACTGGCTCTTTTCCGTTATGCGTTTATCAACTTTACCAGCGATTACCAAGCCAGTGCTTGCCAAGTACAGTCATGTTTGCTGGGTAGTGTATTTATCTGATGTTAGACCGAAATTATATGTCGTATTTATATTCATATATATAGAAATAGTATTTCCTTGTGTTTAAGGCATGTGAAAGATTGAGGAAAGAGAACATCTTTCAAGGGACATTTTTTAAGATTAATTTTAGGAAGGAAGTGTAATAAAAAAAAGGGAAGCAAATGCCTAAGGTGAACACTTATCAATAATTACTAATTGGCCTTACAGTGAGCTGGTCGTTAGTTCATATTTCCGCTATGATATTATTGACCTTATCACAAAGTTCATTAGGTCATATGTGTGGAACTTTGATCTGCTAGAGATTCTCATTGCTAATATTACTTCGGGAATATATGAACCAAATTAATGAGATTTTATTTGAAATGTTTTTAAAATTTTTTTTTTTAGATACACTAATTCCAGGAGATAGTGAGATGCAAACACGTTGTTTTGACATAGTTTTATTTTCCTCATGCATGAATCCCTCTCATGTAAACTGCGCTTAATTTAATTGGTAAGTGACTTTTTAATTTTTAAATTCAAACATACTATTACTGTTCTCTTCGTTGTTGATCAATGTTTCATTTGCAATTATAGAAACTAAATAAAATTAAATTAAAAATGGTCATTAGAATGTGTATTATTAATCATGATAACGAGGGACGTTTGATAAATAAGAATAAAAGATACAAAAAAGTTGCATGGCTATTACAAATAGGCATGTTTGAACTAAACTTCAGTAAACGTGTCATTGGGTTTGAGAAACTGATTAACTATCCTTCTCCTCAAAGGATTCGTGATTTTTAATCAAAGCTTGGTGATTTCACATCGGCACTTCATTCTAGATAATGCCAAAATAATTAGAACTTAAGATTTCGAGGCATTATTACATGAACTACCATAAATGGAACGACAGTCGATGTATTCATTTAGCTACCTTGGGATGTTTTCTCTGAAACCTGTTTTAATGTGGTTAATCTATGGATTCGTTTCACTTCGAGGATGAAATATATTTCAATGCATTTTCTATGTAGAATTGATGACAAGTTTGATGATCTTTAATGAGAAAGCTTAATCAAAACCTATTATTATAATGTAACAGGGTATTTTTTAAAAACAATTATTTCCGTTTGATTGTGGTTTCATCCAAGGAAAAACATTTCACATCCAAACAACAATATCTAAAGGTATCATTATAAACAGTTATATCAGCTCCAAACAGAAATATACTGATACTGAATTATGTCACTTTACCTAAATACTTTCATCATGATTTTCTAATTACATATATACCTTGTTTCGGTTCCAGATTCAAAATCTTGATAAAACTCAATTCTTTCTTCAAACATTTTATTTGAAAACCTGCAGAAAATGTATAAGCAAGTTGCCGCATAAAATAGAAATTGCTTCTTGTAAAATTACTGTAAATCATGAGATACAAAATAAGTGACCTGCTTGCAGTATTCGTAAAAGGAATTTAAGGATGAAAGTTCTTGTGTTGGCTGTGTGAAGCCTGTAGTTGGAGTGTTGTTGAACTATTGAAGACGTCCAACTTGCAATAGTGTATTGCTTTCAAAATCCCGGGGTCAGTTCTTACCCCAAAAAGATATAGAAATAAGAACATTGTTATCCTGCTAATCAAGGGATCTGCTTGATTGGTTGTCAGTCTCACTTATCAGCATATTCAAGACCGACATACTACAGCATGTTTAAAATGACCAGTAAATATACAATGCCCAAATAAACAAATATTATAACTAACATTTTAGGGACTTATTATATTAGTCATGCACATCAAGGTGTATTATGTGTACATTCAAACGCAAAAGAAACGTCACGATACCAAAAACAAGATATTTCTATCCACAAGTGATAAATACGACTGAAACAGCATGTCTTAAGAAGCAAACACTAGGTAGCTCTAGGCTGGCTAGGGGTCCAGTTAGCTACTACTCAATGTATTGTACTGCATACCTGCTTATCTAAGCTAGTTTTAACTTAAGAGAAGCGAGTTAATTGTTTTACAATGTTTGATAAGCATTTGCGATTAAACTATTTCCAATACCATTTTAGTAATTTTTCAGCATTATTTACAATGTAATCCTCGAACAAACATTGGTAACATATTAGATAATACACATCCTGTTTAACCAATTAGCCCTTTGCACTTAAAGTGTACTTGTTTTGATCAATTGAAGCCTTCCACAGTCTAACTAACTTGCCGTCTGGTTTGTCTCTCCTGTCGTTTTGATCTGACGTCTTATAATTTACAGAAACAATGGTTTTGTAGAATGCATAAATATATTATTGTTCCGAGTCATGCTTCCATGCTGTCATCCTATCAAGAAGACGGTTGATCCATATCAGGATGTTGGTTAGTATAAGTCTCTTCACGCTGTGTATACAAATAATACAGTTGATATATCATTTATATAAAGAGGTATATAAGAAAACCATCTATATAAATGTGAATGTAACACAGAGAAACTATAATAACAGAGAGGTCATGTTTGAAGGAAATACAAATCTTCTAATGCATATCGTTGATAAAACTACAATTGTGAACCTGTGATTATCTACCGGAGATGCCAAACACAGCTAATCATTTTTTAAAGGGTAAAATTTGTCTTCATTTAATACAAGAACAATCGGAAAACACCGCAAATATGTCGTATATTCTGTTTCATTTACTTGAACATAGTTTCCACAACAGGAAAGGACCTTAGCGTTTACTAATCATAACCTTTCGTACATTTAAGTAGCACTTCGTACTTGCTGTACAGCTGTAGACCTTTTAAATATTTGACAAATCCAGTAATGTGTACGTGAACATGTAGCTCAATTAAACAACCAGTGCAACGTCCTGAAACGTATACAATGTCATTATTCTATTCATATTTCGGGGAAGTTTTTGTTGGAGACATTCTATTTCCAGTTATTTTATTTCCATCATGTTTCTTTGATCTAGTATTGCAGACACTCACATATCAGCCATATAACTGTTAACATACATTCAACTGAGTCCAATCGCACTTAAAGTACATGTATTATATTTTCATAGACTTCCAGTCATGAGATGTTCATACAATCAATATTTTGTTAGGCGTGACGGACGAAGGGCACATTCATTTGATATTAAGGCCTCCCATTAAGAATAAATCCTGGAATTAAACTTGGGATCTATGGGATAATGGCCATCGGAAGAAATAGTGTGGTCGTCACTGCAAAATCTAATTTATTATCAAGATTAACCTTTCTAGCAGAACAGAAGAAACGACCATAAAATGTTTTACAGCTCACTCGCGCTAAACGTTGTGTTTCGCACTTTAAGCAAAAGGAAGGGATTCACTGGTGAGGGAAGTAGCCCAATCTGAAGTGATGAGATGTCAGTTTGTTATATGCCTTGTGATGAACCAGGATCGATACGAGGGGAACCTTGTTGACTGAAACGACATGGTAATAAGAATCTCTGATTGATTTGTAAAATGATTGATCTGTAAATCATCCTCATTCCCATCTGTCCATTTCGAATAAGAAAAGATCCTCATTGATCCTCCATCGTGATCATTAAGCTTAAGGTGTTGTATAGGTATGCAGGGAAGAATAATGTGAGATTGTATTGTCGCTGTTTGTGAACTCATGAAATGTTTTTAACGTAATATTCCCATGTTACACGATGGTAATTATATAATCGTTTCTTCATTAAACGTAATGCTTACTCGTTTCAGAACAATAGAAACTTATTTCTCTTCTTAAAACTGGAATCGTAAGCTACTCTTCATTATCATACAGTATATAAAACACGACATGTTTTCAAAATTTCTGTCCACTTCACAATCGAAATAATCTTAATGTGTTAAGAACAAAGTTTGTAGACTATTTCTTGATGAAATGCATTCAATACTCAAACATTACTTGTTATTTATTATAAGTTTCTTCATTTGAGATAAACAGTAATAATATCCTCATTACAGAGCATTCAGCTATATCTTCAATATGACCCAGTAAAATCTCATCATGAAGGACCACGTCTCAATCAATGACTGCACAGATCATCGTATAAAGATGATACATGTTCTATCATACGATAAAAACAAATGTTCTTTAAAAATGTTAATCATCAATGCAATTCTTTGACTTCCTAGAGCATCAACATGCCAAAAACAGAGCAGGCAAGAAAACTGAAAAGAGTTGTCTCCTGACTTGAAAGGCTCCAGAGTTAGAAGACCAGTCGAAAAGACCAAAGCGTCCTGCTTTTTTTAAGCTATGATAATTCTTTGTGGGTGTCTTGGGTGGTTGTTTTGTTATATCCGCCACAACAACACCAGTCTATCCGCAAGTCGGGGATTTTTGTACCCCTAAACCACAAGGCGTAGCTCAACGAAAATTGATATGGAGTAACAATCACCATATGTACATGTGCCTTTCTGGGTTTTCAACTTTTTGGGAATTTTACGTTTAACCTTTTCAACACAAAACAAAAAAAACACTCACGACTTATAACGACTTAAATTCTCTGAACATTTGTCTTTTTGCAAGAACTCCTAAATCAATACATCAAAACATTTTGTAATAAATAGATATTTAGATGAAGTATCATAATCAGTATTCCCCTTTTAGTTATGAAACATCTTATATAACTTTTGATGAAGGCAAGACGTCATGGAAACTTCTAAGATTTGAATATAATCTTCAATATTGGAACTTGCGTGCAGGATTATAACAAAAAATCATAATTGAAAAGACTTAAAGGTTACCTTGTGATATATAATTCGCTGGCATACTCAAGACCATCACTTATATTTAATCCTTTGATTTTTGTCTACCTTAATGAATTTACTTATGATGTCATTGGCATGAATTCCATGTCAAAACTATAATATGGATTCTGGATTCAACTTGAGTGTCGTATCAACATAAGTCTAAGATCATTTAAAGTGGAAAGTTGTTGGTGCAATGCTGCACTGTGCTCACCTGTAATCACCTGTACAGCCCAACCTCGCGAGGCTTCTTCCAGCAATACATTTACAAGGTGTGATGTAAATTAAATACTTGTAAATGCGGGAAAACCTCAATTCGCATCATAGGCCATCCATTACACTGACAAACAGATGTCATTCCCAAGTTTCACATTCATTATTCGTCCTGGCAGCCCGTTTCATTCTGCATATAGCACGCTTGAGTATTAAAAAGTCATGATTCAGCATCGTATTCTACGTAAATCAAACCCTCAATAGATTGCCTATTTCCTATTACTGATCAAAGTAGACCAGAAGTCCAAATTATTGTGGACTGTTGAGATGTGATGGAGTATGACGAGATCTACCCCAGGCAATGTCTGGCAGAAAAAGTGCAATGAAAGGTAAACAGAGAGAATCGATGTCAATCATATTACAGACTCGTGACATGATATCCAGACTGATAAATAGATCTTTGACTAAACTGCTTTGATGAAGTCTCCTGCATTTCGATCAGGTTTCAGAAGAACGTTATCAGATCTTGCATTTTTGATGGCTGGTGTCCCTGCAGACACAGAGAACTTGACAGTTGTAGATTACCTCGCCTTCACAGGTGTGTAACAGTGTCCCTGCAGACACAGAGAACTTGACAGTTGTAGATTACTACACCATCACAGATGTATAACAGTGTACCATTCGTGAATGTTGGTCTGCAGTAATAGAACTCAGAAACAAATGTTTGTACAGGAAGTACTCTATTCATAATGTACATAGCAAGTGTCAGTAGATGTCGATCATTAACTGCACTATATGCCGGAAGGGAGGTGATATTTTGTTTTAAGGCGTATACAGTAACAAAGATCAATCTTGTTAATGACATTTTCTGCCAAAGGATTTTGTAAAAGTAATGTTTCATATCCCTTTTCGTAGCTAAGAAAAAATCTGCAAATGAAGGTATCTAGTTCAACAGCTTTAAGATAAGACAAAGCTAAGTATATTTCAAAGAAACTTAAGAAATTCCTTCGATCTGTCTCCAAATTGACATAGTTTCTCAAGACTTTGTGTTACCTTTTACATTGGTTCATTTTCATATAGAACAGTTCATCAAGAGCTGCCAATGAAGAATGCTTATTAAACATGTAACATGTATGCTATTCTGTATATTACTCGTCAGTATGATTCATGCAAAGTCGCTGAGTGTTTCATTGTCAACACTAGCTTGCCTATAGACTAGTGTTTAGAGGGGCACTGTCCTTGTTTAGTCAAAGCTTTTATGACGTCATGTCCTTCAGTAGCAAGGTGTTTATTTCACACTAATATATATGATGTGTTCGTATATTTCGATTATCCAATTTTAATCTATATGGTCGGTTAGGGAAAAAGTGTTAATATCGTACAGAAATAATATTGTCAATGATGTTGAAGTTGGTTGAAATGATGGTTAAAATGTTAAAATTCGAATTCCTTTAGCGTAGAATAATGAAATACATGTACGTTGAAAATATGTCCACAACTCAATAGTGAAATCAGCTGTATATCTACTTTGCGAGAAAAAATATTGGATTCTCCAATATATACAATGTTAGGCTTTGTAGCAGATTAAGTCGGTTATAACAAAATTTTCTTCATATTACTCTTTATATATATTGATATTTCTCCTAAACAAAGTTTAAAATTTATGATTGATGACATTGATGATTGTGTATATATCTGCTATTAGGTCGAAACTACATGTCTATATCTTATAGAATACTACTTCAATAGCATACTATTTCATGCAAGTCAAACATGCGAATGTATAAAAAAAATCGTAAATCGGTTCACCTTGACGAAAGAGAACATTCTTCAAGGGGCTTATGAGAGAGAATTATAATGGAAAAAAGGCAGAACATGCCCAAGGTGGGGTATTGTCAATAATTACTAATTGGCTTAAGAATGAGCTGATCTTAGATCATATTTCCGCTGCGATATTATAGACCTCATCACAAACACCATTAGGTCTATCTGACGAAAATGAGCCCAGCTTTGTTTTTTTGTGCCAAATATTAGGGAATTTATTGATCAGGAATAATTTTATCGGAAACAATTTTAATAAACAACTTTGAAATTGTTGCAATCGATACAGGAGATATTGTGACAAAATATGACATTTGTACATCAATGGACATTAATCACTCCCGTGTAAACTAAGGTCATTTTTATTGGTAAGTAACTTTATTAATTTGAAAGATTCTTGACTACCATTTTATTTTAATTTGTTTGTATCTACATATTGTTTGTATTTATAGAAACTAAGTAAAATGACCATATATTCATCATAAGAATGTGTATAATTATTCTAAATAACGAGTATTGCATCGCAAAGAGAACGTTTGATAAATAAGAATAACATACCAAAATAAATATACATGGCTATTACAAACAGGCATGTTTTAACTAAATTTAGTAAATGTGTCATTGGGCTTTGAGAAACTGATTAACTCCCCTGCTCATCAAAGGCTTCTTGTCCCTTGTAATCAAAGCTTGGTTATTTCACATCGGCACTTCATTCTGGATAATGCCTAAATAATTACAACTTTAGATTTGGAGGCATTATTACATGAACTAACAAAAATGGAACGACAGTCCATGTATTCATATCGCTTCAAGGAAGAAATGTATTTCAATGCTTATTTTTGTAAAATTAATGAAAAGTTTGATTTCCTTGAGATGTTTTTCTCTGAAACCTGTTTTAATGCGGTTTAAGGTTTTAGCTCATCAGGCCTGAAAGGCCCGATGGGCTTATGGCATGGCAAGGTTTCCGGCGTCCGTCCATTCGTCCGTCCGCCCGTCTGTAAACTTTCGCATTTTCAACTTCTCCTCCAGAACCAATGACTCTAGAGAGCTGAAGTTGTATGTGCAGACGCCTTGCCCAATGGGGATTCTAAATTGTATATGTGACCCTTGGGCCCCAAATAATGGCCTAACAGGCCATGACCTAAATACCTTTTTTTCGTCTTCTTTTCCAGAACAAAAAGACCTGGAAGGCTGTAATATTGTGTGCGGACTCGTTAGCAAATGGGTATTCTAGATTGTAGATTTGCTGACCCTGTGTTCCCAAATATGGGCCTCACAAACCATTACCTAAATACATTACCTATTTTCATCTTCTCCAAAGAGACCTAGAAGGTTGTAATATTGTGTGCTCTTTAGCCTTTACAATTTTCAAAATTCAAGCCATTTACTCAAACTGTCCTTTAGCTAGCGTAATATGATCTGACCTGGATGACCAAGATTGCAGTGGCTTCTGGTAATCAGAGCTACATGTTACGTACTGATATAATGTTCCACAGGGCAGTTGGCTAGTACTGAAGAGCCAGACTCACTGAGTGAAGTCTGAGCGCTCGTTAGGCCATACTATTTTACACACAGTCATGGGGCAAGACTACTAAGAGTCCCCCAGGGCTGTTTTGGGAGGAAGATTGGTTTAACTTGTAGCGGAAATGGATCAGGATATATGTTATAGCTATTGTGTGTCAGTTCTCTACATGTAGGCTGGATACATTTAAGCATAGTAATTTTAGTAGAAAATATTTTTTGTCACCGATTTCTTAACCATTTTGTAACATGATTTGGGAAATATGTCTTAGTGCCATCATTTGAATTGGAAGAGTCACCTTCTCTTCAAGATAATGTCAGTAGTGATACTTGGATAACCAATTTCCTTAAAATGTATTTTTTATACGCTGATACTGAAAAAATTGTTTGTCCATTGCTTTATTAAAGGTCACGTCAAGGGGTTGTACTTTATATGGAGAACAATCTATTTCCGGCTTGAACTTAAAAAAAACATATATACCCTGATGAGCTACAGAGCCCATGGCTCTATGTTTTTTTAGAAAGATTACTCATTGATTTAAAATAACAGATGTGAGTTCTTCTTATGATCGGGGATATTTTGTCAGTGAAATGCAGTTACTTGCATCATAGCAATTTTTACAATAACAACAACAATATTTCAAAAGTGTGTTGGAGTGTTATCAGCAAACTGGAAACAGTGTTGTGCTTCAGTCTGTCGGTATGCTTTGGAAATAACATGAAATACTTTGAACATTGTCACCCATCATTCTCCTTGAAGGGTTTAACAACGGATTATTACTTCAGTCTGATGTTCTGTTGATAGGAGTTAAATCGGTCACTCCTGACAGCACAGACAAGAGACAAAGTCTGACAGTAACGTTTCAGTAAGATCGAATGTTTTCCTTATTATGCTATCTGTATTTTTTAAAGAAACTTGCCTATTTTCAACTTTTTCAACTGCAAAATTGTTACGGTAGAATATTGAGTTGACGAGAACAACGATTTAGAAAACTTGGTTCATAATGAACTTTTCCGAAACAGACACAGACAAGAGAAAATTGCGACAAAGTCTGTCAGTATTGTTTCCAATAAATTGACTGTTTTTCTTCTTCTTCTTCTTCTTCTTTCTGTCTGAATTATGTTAGCATTTGCGCTACACTTTTGTGTTTTCACTCAAACAAACATCTTCATGTAGTAATAGGTAGCTATGTTGTATGAAAGTAATGATTAGTTGAGATGATGTTGTCAGATCACTGGAGATGTCAACATTCTCCACATCTCATGACTTTTCTGTGCAGCAACAAAGTTTAGTTGCTAGCACATAAAAGTAACTGAAATGCAGCAAGGCTTAATATCTACTGGTGCCGTAAACTGATCCTTAGTATGTGAAAAGTTGTCAAAAAGTTTCGAAACATTAACATAACAGTTTGTAAAAAGTAGTCGACAGAATATGCTATGTTATGTTATGATATGGTAAGACAAGACATGGTGGCCAAGGAGATGTTATATTAGGACCATGACACATTCAAGGGTGTTGGTTCATAACTGCTAGACTTTTTTTAATTCATGCAAGATTTGAGTGTTTTAATATTGTATACAACGTGTAAGGAAAAATGTAAAATGTAAAATGTACTGGATTGCTCACACTATCGGATATAATGGTCTCAAATATTGCATTCTTAAAGGTTGCACTTAATTTACATACATGTACAGATGCAGGAGATTTGTATTTTGTTTACTTTATGAGATTGGAAGGATAGATAATACTACATGTTTGAAGAACGTGTTTATGCATTTATCCAAAAAGACTATAGATAAAATCCAACTATGACATATTGGGGTATATACATGTAGCATTCCACGCGTCCCTTCGTCCAGTCCGTCTGGCAGTCGAAATCTCAACTCAAACACTCTAACAGTCTGAAACTTAAAATTTGTTTTGGAAAAAACTTGTACGGTTGTGGTGTGCCTTTTGGTGCCAAACATGTCTAAAAGTATCTATCACTCCATTTTAAAAATAATGTCTTAGCATGTTCAGGTGAGGCAATTTTTGCTTTTGCATAGAGATAGAAAGACACAGCAATATTCTAGTAGCCGACGCAGTTTCTCCTTATTATTAACTTGATCTAGATTATATTAACTGTATAGAATACTAATTCCATGTCCTATTTTAGTGTGAAGGAATTTATAATGCCAGGAATACGTTTAATACAGGATAATATTACAATACAACAAAAGTTAATCCACATTCTAAGTAGTGTTCATGTTTGTTCCAGTATTTTATTGAGTACAATGTTTCCCTTTTTAAAACATTTAACTCAACAACATAAATTCATTACCTTAGGTTTCATATTAAACTTAGTGGTTAGCGCGTTCGGATTCGGATCAAGAGGTCCGGGGTTCGAATCCTGCCAGGGGCACGGCAACTTTGTCTGCAGTAGATAACTGTTCTACACGCAGTAAGGTTTGGGTGCAATTCTACACTGAATTTCACCGTATGCCACCCATGGTTCACTAGTCCACTGGTCCAGCCGCTGCTCGCAGATTTCACCGCAGTGCATAGTCACATGGCCTTGCGGGCTTTCTCCCTGCCGTAATACTAGCAGCCGCGATATAAGTGAAATACTCTTGAAAGCGGCGTTAAACCCCAACTCACTCTCTCACACATTTTAAACAGGACTCCATGACTATGGACTTCGAACACAAACTATAACCTTCAGTGAGTAGTTCCCTTGTCATACGGATAAATTTCATTTACGTAAGTGCTTTTAGGTGTACAACGTTATTTTCTAATGACATATTTCACATTACTTTCCATATTCAAAATCTGAATAAAACTCAATTCTTTCTTCAAAAATATTATTTGAAAACCTGCAGAAACATTTTAAAAGAAAGTTGCCTCATGATATAGAAATTGCTTCTTATAAAATTACTGTTAAGTATGAGATAAACAAAATGGTAGAAACCTGCTTGCAATATTCGTAAAATCAATTTAAGCGATGAAAGCTCTCATGTTTGCTGTGTGAAGCCTACAATTAGAGTGTCATTGAACTGTTGAAGACGTACAACTTGCAATTGAGTATTGCTTTAAAAATCACTTGGCCAGTTTTATCTCAAAACTCCAAACTGATTTAGAAACAGGAACAAAGTTTACCTGCATGATCAAGGGCTCTGC
Source organism: Gibbula magus (assembly GCA_936450465.1). NCBI lineage: Eukaryota > Metazoa > Mollusca > Gastropoda > Trochida > Trochidae > Gibbula > Gibbula magus. Next base: position 1,783,346 of record OW388305.1, read on the forward strand.
TTGATTGGTTGTCAGCCGCACTTATCGCCATATTCCAGACCAACATACGACATAGCGGGTTTAAAATGAGCAGCAGGTTTAGATATACAATGCCAAAATAAACAAATATAACAACTAACATTTGAATGGACTAATTATATTACTTGATTAGTCAGGGTGTATTATGTGTACACTCAACCGCAAAGGAAACGTCACCATACCAAACACAAGATTTGTTTTTATCTATAAGTGATCAATATGCCTGAAACAGTGAATGTTGAGTTCTTCAGAAGCCAAGTAAACCAAACTTGATGTTTAAAAACATTATTACTCACCCGTTGAAGATATCGCAGTTTAATAAATATACCGTGTTATTACACTTAGTGTAATAACATCGCGTGCTGCCGATTGACAAATCAATGACGTCACAATGTCAGCGCCGCGGTCGCAATGGAGTGTGTCCCATTTATCGACGAGTTTGTGGAATTAAGTGGCATTTAAATCAGTGAGTAATAAATAAAATACTAAACTCGTTTCCGTTTAATAACATATTTATGAAACGAATGAGATGGTATTTGTATTTAACTCGCTTTCGCTCGTTAAATACAAACCACTCACTCGTTTCATAAATATGTTATTAAACGGAACGTCGTTTAGTATTCTCTATTTATCTGTCATATTTCTGAAACACGCTTTTTAAAAGTCGTTTTGAAATCTCCTTATCACAACGAAATAGGCGCATCAATAAGGTATTTCTTTGCTTTGTTTTATGCCATCCTAGAGTAATGCTTCGTCAATAAACGATATTTTATGTTGGCAACATATGTTATTATTTGCATTTCTACATTTTATAGTTTCAATTTACTTAAACACCAAAATGCGATTTCAGCACCACAAGCGCATTTGAACAAAAATGAAAATAGGAGTATCATACTAAATTAGGATGTATGAAATCGAGAGTACGCCTTTTCACTACATGTGTCTGTCAGAGACATATAACATCGACTTCTGCCTCCTGCAGACGTATTTTGTGCTTCATTTTCAAAATGAGATGGCATGTTTTTCAGTGTGTATGGAGTGAGTGTATGGATCAGATTAACTGTTTTTTGCAATTTATGAATTTAGTAATGACATTAACTTTGAATGAATGCTTTACATTTTAGTTTGTCTTCAGTGATATCTGTGTGTGTTAGCAGCTACCCAAAGTATTGTCCTGCATACCTGCTCAACCAAGTTAACAATCTTTATTGAGCTTTTGGAAGCATTTGCCTACTTGCCAGATGTAAAAAAAACACCTATATTTCATTTATCCGACTGTACTAAGGGATTTTGTAGCCCACATCCAGGTTACCGGGCCTCCGTTCTCGCTAGTTAGGTCAAATGAATGTCAAGGTCAAGAATTGTTAACAAGAAAACTGGATGGTGATGATTTGAGACAAAATGCTGTAGTACAGTCGGAGAAATGAAATAAAGGCGTTGTAATATATTTTTTACATCTATAGTTTCACTCTGCGGTGCGAATCTTCCGATTCATAGGTGCTGTCAATATTGCTGGAATTAATAAATGATTTTAGTGTTTTCGCTAATTTTCATGAGTGGGGAAATTGGCTTGAAAGTTTGAAGGTAGCGATATATATATCGAGTGTCTTGTCGCATACCTTATAATTATCCGATTGTGACCATTTATAACTCATTTTGTGGGGAAATCATTTAGCTTTTGTATCGTTGTCATCGACTGTGCTGTAAAACTTGTTTTTGATGCGAAATATGACTTTGACATCCCTTTCCTTTTATATAGTAATAGGGTAGGTATATGGTATATGTCTTTCAAAGGCTTTTTCTAAGCGGTACACGCCCCTGTGGTTTGTTCTGTTCCACTTACTTGAATATAGTTTCAACAGGAAAGCATTTTGGCATTTTGTAACCATGTTACCATAACCTTCAGTAAGTAGCACTTTATACTTGCGAGTCAGCTGCAGACCTTTTAAAGCTTTTACAAATCCAGTACATAAAGTTCACGTACATGTAAACAACATGTATCCGGGAAGTTGTCATTAGAGACATTATTTTCCAGTTAAAAGTTTGACGTCATGTTGCTGTGATCTAGGATCTAGGATTCACAGATCAGCGATGTTAACATACATTCAACTCCAGTTGGGTCCAATTGCACTTATTGCAAATATATTTGAACAAACATCTAGTCTTGAATTGTTCATATGATCAATATTTTGTTAGGCATAACAGATGAAGGACACATTCATTTGATGTTAAGGCCTCACATTAAGAATAAATCCTGTAATTAAACTTGGGATCTATCGGATAATGGCTATCGCAAAGAATAATGTGGTCGTCACTGCAAAAGAGATGATAATATTATCAAGATTAACCGTTCCTAGTGGAACAGAAGAAAAAAGTTTTACAGCTTCGGTCATAGACAATCAAGCTAAACGTTGTGTTTTGCACTTTTATCAAAAGGAAGGGATTCACTGGTGAGGGAAGTGGCCGAATCTGAAGCGATGATATGTCAGTTTGTTATATACTTTGTGATGAACCAGGATCAAAACAAGGGGAACCTAGTTGACTGAAACGACATGGTAATACGAATCTCTGATTGATCTGTAAAATGATTGATCTGTTAGATGTCCTCATTCCTATCTGTCCATTTTGAATATGAAAAGATCCTCTTTGATCCTCCCTCCTGATCATTAAGTTTGAGGTGTTGTTTAGGTATGCAGGGAAGAATAATGTGATTGTATTGTCGCTGTAGTGGTTTGTGAGCTCGTGTAATGTATCCTGTTTCGTAATAGTCTCATGTAACACGTTGGTAATGCTATAATTGTTCCTTCAATAAACATAATGCTAACTCGTATCAGAAACCTAGAAACTTATTTCTACTTTTAAAACTGGAATCGTAAGCTACTCGTAATCATCATACAGTATATAAAACACGAAGTAAGAGCTAAGAAAAGGGATCAAACGATGTAAGTTTTAAAACATTTTAATCAGTGATGCAAATCCTGAATTCCCTGGACAAACATGTCAACACACATTGTAATCAAGACGCCAAAAACAAGAACAAAAAAAACCAGCAAGGAAGAAAATGAAAGAAGTTGAGACTTCCTCCTGACTGAAAGGCTCCAGAGTTAGAAGGCGAGTCGGGAAGACCAAAGCGGCCTGCTTTTTCTAAGCTATGTTTTTTTTCTGATGCCATTCACGTCAGTTGTTGGTTGTTTTTTATATCCGCTCCAACAATGTCAGTCCGTCTGCTCAATGAAACTTGATACGAGGAAAAATCACCGTTTGTACATGGGGTTTTCAACTTTTTGGGAATGTTATGTCACAACTTCTAATAACGTTCTTTCTTGTGAACTTTTGATACTGCCGGCATACAGATATCATTTATAAGTTTCTCATTTAATGTACATCTGGGAAGCCCATTTCATTCTGCATATTGAATACTTAAATATAACAAAGTCATGATTCAGCATCGTATTCTACATAAATCAAACCCTCAATATGTTTCCTATTTCCTATTACTGATAAAAGTAGACCAGAAGTCCCATTATTGTGGACTGTTGAGATGTGATGGAGTATGACGAGATCTACCCCAGGCAATGTCTGGCAGAAAAAGTGCAATGAAAGGTAAACAGAGAGAATCGATGTAAATCATATTACAGACTCGTGACATGATATCCAGACTGATAAATAGATCTTTGACTAAACTGCTTTGATGAAGTCTCCTGCATTTCGATCAGGTTTCATTATCAGATCTTGATGGCTGGTGCTCCTGCAGACACACAGAACTTGACAGCTGCAGACTACTACACCATCACAGATGTATAACAGTGTACCCTTCGTGTTTGGTGGACCGCAGTAATAGAATTAACTTTCAGAAACAAATGGGTTTTTTTTAACGGGACGCGCTCTATTCATAATGTACATAGAAATCAACTGTGGATATTGATCGTTAACTGCTGTAAATGCCAGAAGAGAAATGATATTGCTGTTTTAAAGGCGTTTACTGGAGCCAAAATCATCTCGTAAATGAAATTGTCTACCAAAACATCTTCTTGCCTCTCTCTTCTCACAGCTAAGAAATTAATCTGCAAATGTAGGTGTCTTGTTTATTTAATTAGACAGCTAGAAAGTAAGACCATGTTAAAGCCTGTACGTTTGTTTCCAAATCGAAATAGTTTCTTAAAACTTTAAAACTTAATTGATTTATGAAGCGCCTAATTTCCATCCATATGGTTGCTCAATGGCGCTAGGACAGACAAAGTGAGGCGGGGTCAAACATGTACTTTAGTGAACAGGAACGTTTTCAATTGTCTCTTAAAAGAGACTTTGGATTCAGTGTTACGGATCTGAGGAGGGAGGGAGTTCCATATTGAAGGTCCAGATCTTGAGAATGCTCGTTGCCCCAAAGCTGTTTTAATAAGTTGTTGGTTCATGAGAACTTCATCCGACGAACGGTGTGCGCGATTCTGTTTATTTCTATGATGTTATTAAGTAATTATTTCCACATTGGTCCAGTTAATGGTCCGAGGTCCGTCGCATTGGCAGCAGATGTAGTCATGAACGATAACCTGTTATTCTGGAACCGACATGGGTTTGACAGTTTTATTAATTAACCTATTTTCATCTTATTTGCACAATGGCAAAGATCTCAATATTTTCCTTTAAAATAAAAAAATACAGATAAGATTGGTGAACATATAGTACTTGTCAAGAGTTTGAAACGACAGCTTCGGTATTTCCTCAAATGTGAAACTTTGTTGCTCGTATTTACCTTATTTGTCTCATATTGGCCCCATTTTCCCTGTAATGGTCCAGTTCTGCTGTATTAGCCAAGTTGCCGACTAGCATGATCAACGCCACACATGCAAAAAAATGACGGGTAATTAGTTAATAGTCGTCAGTATGCATCATGCAATATCGCCGAGTTCTAAAAGTTTTATCAATAACCCAAGCTAGTATACAGACTGACGTTGGAGTCATACTTTTACTGTAAAGTCACAACTTATATGACGTCATGTCCTTCAATAGCAAGGTGTTTATTTCGTACTAATATATACGATGTGTATGTTATATTTCGAATCCTAGTTAAAGGTCTAAATATTGTCAGTTAGGACAAAAGCACTAATATTGTAAAGGAATAACATGGTCCATGGAGGTAATATGGTTTGAGTTTGACTGTTACATTATTTTGATGAAATAAAACTTACATTTCTCTTACATATTCCGCAATTTTCATTACTCAAAGTTTGAAATTCATAAAAACGTTCTTCGTATAACTCTTTATATATTCTGATATTTATAAGTTTATAATTTACGATTATGTACTTTTATGAGAGTGTACATTTGTATGTGTCTGATGTTAGACCGAAATTACATCGTGCATATATTTGATGTCATTGAGTTCAATACAATGCTGTTTCAAGCAAGTGAAACATGTAAATGTATAAGAAAGACAAATATCGTAAAACGATTCACCTTGGGGAAAGAGAATATCCTCCATGGGAGCTTATTAGATGGATCGCAGTAAGGAATTATTGTGGGGAAAGGCATAACATGCCCAAGTTGGCAATAACTGTCAATAATGACTAATTAGCTTAAGAATGAACTGATCTTAAGATCATATTTCCGCTGCGATACTATGGACCTTATCACAAAAATAACTAATGGAGCTTATATCTGACGAACTTTCATTTGGTTGAGTTTCCTCGTTGCTTATATTAATCCGGAGATATATTGTCCACGAGGGATTTAATCTGGAACGTTTTTTAAAGAAATGATTTTAGAATTATTCCGTGAGGTAAACATGTTATTTTGACATGGTTATTTTTGTCATATTTTTATTTTAAAAAGTCTTACATACTATTACAATCAATGTTTAATTTGCATTTGTTGTCGAGCGGTTTTTCGCCTGTTGTTTGACGTTCACGATAAACCAGTCGGATAGGACACTGATGTGAGGTCCCTTGAGTATGGGGGATTACTCTGGTAGAGCAACTCAATGTGGCATGCACCTTAAAAACAGAGAGGATCTGGATTCAGGCTTTTTAATGTAGATGTCGCAGTTTACATGATACACATGCGACTCTACACCTATATATGTACCCAGACCCCATCGGTAGCTTAAACAGATTAACTGCAATGTACTATTGGTAACCCTTGAACATAACACATAAGTGACCCGTTAGCAACGTTAAACCGGCCGATAAATAAGAATAACATACCAAAATAAATATACATGGCTATTACAAACAGGCATGTTTTAACTAAATTTAGTAAATGTGTCATTGGGCTTTGAGAAACTGATTAACTCCCCTGCTCATCAAAGGCTTCTTGTCCCTTGTAATCAAAGCTTGGTTATTTCACATCGGCACTTCATTCTGGATAATGCCTAAATAATTACAACTTTAGATTTGGAGGCATTATTACATGAACTAACAAAAATGGAACGACAGTCCATGTATTCATATCGCTTCAAGGAAGAAATGTATTTCAATGCTTATTTTTGTAAAATTAATGAAAAGTTTGATTTCCTTGAGATGTTTTTCTCTGAAACCTGTTTTAATGCGGTTTAAGGTTTTAGCTCATCAGGCCTGAAAGGCCCGATGGGCTTATGGCATGGCAAGGTTTCCGGCGTCCGTCCATTCGTCCGTCCGCCCGTCTGTAAACTTTCGCATTTTCAACTTCTCCTCCAGAACCAATGACTCTAGAGAGCTGAAGTTGTATGTGCAGACGCCTTGCCCAATGGGGATTCTAAATTGTATATGTGACCCTTGGGCCCCAAATAATGGCCTAACAGGCCATGACCTAAATACCTTTTTTTCGTCTTCTTTTCCAGAACAAAAAGACCTGGAAGGCTGTAATATTGTGTGCGGACTCGTTAGCAAATGGGTATTCTAGATTGTAGATTTGCTGACCCTGTGTTCCCAAATATGGGCCTCACAAACCATTACCTAAATACATTACCTATTTTCATCTTCTCCAAAGAGACCTAGAAGGTTGTAATATTGTGTGCTCTTTAGCCTTTACAATTTTCAAAATTCAAGCCATTTACTCAAACTGTCCTTTAGCTAGCGTAATATGATCTGACCTGGATGACCAAGATTGCAGTGGCTTCTGGTAATCAGAGCTACATGTTACGTACTGATATAATGTTCCACAGGGCAGTTGGCTAGTACTGAAGAGCCAGACTCACTGAGTGAAGTCTGAGCGCTCGTTAGGCCATACTATTTTACACACAGTCATGGGGCAAGACTACTAAGAGTCCCCCAGGGCTGTTTTGGGAGGAGGATTGGTTTAACTTGTAGCGGAAATGGATCAGGATATATGTTATAGCTATTGTGTGTCAGTTCTCTACATGTAGGCTGGATACATTTAAGCATAGTAATTTTAGTAGAAAATATTTTTTGTCACCGATTTCTTAACCATTTTGTAACATGATTTGGGAAATATGTCTTAGTGCCATCATTTGAATTGGAAGAGTCACCTTCTCTTCAAGATAATGTCAGTAGTGATACTTGGATAACCAATTTCCTTAAAATGTATTTTTTATACGCTGATACTGAAAAAATTGTTTGTCCATTGCTTTATTAAAGGTCACGTCAAGGGGTTGTACTTTATATGGAGAACAATCTATTTCCGGCTTGAACTTAAAAAAAACATATATACCCTGATGAGCTACAGAGCCCATGGCTCTATGTTTTTTTAGAAAGATTACTCATTGATTTAAAATAACAGATGTGAGTTCTTCTTATGATCGGGGATATTTTGTCAGTGAAATGCAGTTACTTGCATCATAGCAATTTTTACAATAACAACAACAATATTTCAAAAGTGTGTTGGAGTGTTATCAGCAAACTGGAAACAGTGTTGTGCTTCAGTCTGTCGGTATGCTTTGGAAATAACATGAAATACTTTGAACATTGTCACCCATCATTCTCCTTGAAGGGTTTAACAACGGATTATTACTTCAGTCTGATGTTCTGTTGATAGGAGTTAAATCGGTCACTCCTGACAGCACAGACAAGAGACAAAGTCTGACAGTAACGTTTCAGTAAGATCGAATGTTTTCCTTATTATGCTATCTGTATTTTTTAAAGAAACTTGCCTATTTTCAACTTTTTCAACTGCAAAATTGTTACGGTAGAATATTGAGTTGACGAGAACAACGATTTAGAAAACTTGGTTCATAATGAACTTTTCCGAAACAGACACAGACAAGAGAAAATTGCGACAAAGTCTGTCAGTATTGTTTCCAATAAATTGACTGTTTTTCTTCTTCTTCTTCTTCTTCTTTCTGTCTGAATTATGTTAGCATTTGCGCTACACTTTTGTGTTTTCACTCAAACAAACATCTTCATGTAGTAATAGGTAGCTATGTTGTATGAAAGTAATGATTAGTTGAGATGATGTTGTCAGATCACTGGAGATGTCAACATTCTCCACATCTCATGACTTTTCTGTGCAGCAACAAAGTTTAGTTGCTAGCACATAAAAGTAACTGAAATGCAGCAAGGCTTAATATCTACTGGTGCCGTAAACTGATCCTTAGTATGTGAAAAGTTGTCAAAAAGTTTCGAAACATTAACATAACAGTTTGTAAAAAGTAGTCGACAGAATATGCTATGTTATGTTATGATATGGTAAGACAAGACATGGTGGCCAAGGAGATGTTATATTAGGACCATGACACATTCAAGGGTGTTGGTTCATAACTGCTAGACTTTTTTTAATTCATGCAAGATTTGAGTGTTTTAATATTGTATACAACGTGTAAGGAAAAATGTAAAATGTAAAATGTACTGGATTGCTCACACTATCGGATATAATGGTCTCAAATATTGCATTCTTAAAGGTTGCACTTAATTTACATACATGTACAGATGCAGGAGATTTGTATTTTGTTTACTTTATGAGATTGGAAGGATAGATAATACTACATGTTTGAAGAACGTGTTTATGCATTTATCCAAAAAGACTATAGATAAAATCCAACTATGACATATTGGGGTATATACATGTAGCATTCCACGCGTCCCTTCGTCCAGTCCGTCTGGCAGTCGAAATCTCAACTCAAACACTCTAACAGTCTGAAACTTAAAATTTGTTTTGGAAAAAACTTGTACGGTTGTGGTGTGCCTTTTGGTGCCAAACATGTCTAAAAGTATCTATCACTCCATTTTAAAAATAATGTCTTAGCATGTTCAGGTGAGGCAATTTTTGCTTTTGCATAGAGATAGAAAGACACAGCAATATTCTAGTAGCCGACGCAGTTTCTCCTTATTATTAACTTGATCTAGATTATATTAACTGTATAGAATACTAATTCCATGTCCTATTTTAGTGTGAAGGAATTTATAATGCCAGGAATACGTTTAATACAGGATAATATTACAATACAACAAAAGTTAATCCACATTCTAAGTAGTGTTCATGTTTGTTCCAGTATTTTATTGAGTACAATGTTTCCCTTTTTAAAACATTTAACTCAACAACATAAATTCATTACCTTAGGTTTCATATTAAACTTAGTGGTTAGCGCGTTCGGATTCGGATCAAGAGGTCCGGGGTTCGAATCCTGCCAGGGGCACGGCAACTTTGTCTGCAGTAGATAACTGTTCTACACGCAGTAAGGTTTGGGTGCAATTCTACACTGAATTTCACCGTATGCCACCCATGGTTCACTAGTCCACTGGTCCAGCCGCTGCTCGCAGATTTCACCGCAGTGCATAGTCACATGGCCTTGCGGGCTTTCTCCCTGCCGTAATACTAGCAGCCGCGATATAAGTGAAATACTCTTGAAAGCGGCGTTAAACCCCAACTCACTCTCTCACACATTTTAAACAGGACTCCATGACTATGGACTTCGAACACAAACTATAACCTTCAGTGAGTAGTTCCCTTGTCATACGGATAAATTTCATTTACGTAAGTGCTTTTAGGTGTACAACGTTATTTTCTAATGACATATTTCACATTACTTTCCATATTCAAAATCTGAATAAAACTCAATTCTTTCTTCAAAAATATTATTTGAAAACCTGCAGAAACATTTTAAAAGAAAGTTGCCTCATGATATAGAAATTGCTTCTTATAAAATTACTGTTAAGTATGAGATAAATACAAACCACTCACTCGTTTCATAAATATGTTATTAAACGGAACGTCGTTTAGTATTCTCTATTTATCTGTCATATTTCTGAAACACGCTTTTTAAAAGTCGTTTTGAAATCTCCTTATCACAACGAAATAGGCGCATCAATAAGGTATTTCTTTGCTTTGTTTTATGCCATCCTAGAGTAATGCTTCGTCAATAAACGATATTTTATGTTGGCAACATATGTTATTATTTGCATTTCTACATTTTATAGTTTCAATTTACTTAAACACCAAAATGCGATTTCAGCACCACAAGCGCATTTGAACAAAAATGAAAATAGGAGTATCATACTAAATTAGGATGTATGAAATCGAGAGTACGCCTTTTCACTACATGTGTCTGTCAGAGACATATAACATCGACTTCTGCCTCCTGCAGACGTATTTTGTGCTTCATTTTCAAAATGAGATGGCATGTTTTTCAGTGTGTATGGAGTGAGTGTATGGATCAGATTAACTGTTTTTTGCAATTTATGAATTTAGTAATGACATTAACTTTGAATGAATGCTTTACATTTTAGTTTGTCTTCAGTGATATCTGTGTGTGTTAGCAGCTACCCAAAGTATTGTCCTGCATACCTGCTCAACCAAGTTAACAATCTTTATTGAGCTTTTGGAAGCATTTGCCTACTTGCCAGATGTAAAAAAAACACCTATATTTCATTTATCCGACTGTACTAAGGGATTTTGTAGCCCACATCCAGGTTACCGGGCCTCCGTTCTCGCTAGTTAGGTCAAATGAATGTCAAGGTCAAGAATGGTTAACAAGAAAACTGGATGGTGATGATTTGAGACAAAATGCTGTAGTACAGTCGGAGAAATGAAATAAAGGCGTTGTAATGTATTTTTTACATCTATAGTTTCACTCTGCGGTGCGAATCTTCCGATTCATAGGTGCTGTCAATATTGCTGGAATTAATAAATGATTTTAGTGTTTTCGCTAATTTTCATGAGTGGGGAAATTGGCTTGAAAGTTTGAAGGTAGCGATATATATATCGAGTGTCTTGTCGCATACCTTATAATTATCCGATTGTGACCATTTATAACTCATTTTGTGGGGAAATCATTTAGCTTTTGTATCGTTGTCATCGACTGTGCTGTAAAACTTGTTTTTGATGCGAAATATGACTTTGACATCCCTTTCCTTTTATATAGTAATAGGGTAGGTATATGGTATATGTCTTTCAAAGGCTTTTTCTAAGCGGTACACGCCCCTGTGGTTTGTTCTGTTCCACTTACTTGAATATAGTTTCAACAGGAAAGCATTTTGGCATTTTGTAACCATGTTACCATAACCTTCAGTAAGTAGCACTTTATACTTGCGAGTCAGCTGCAGACCTTTTAAAGCTTTTACAAATCCAGTACATAAAGTTCACGTACATGTAAACAACATGTATCCGGGAAGTTGTCATTAGAGACATTATTTTCCAGTTAAAAGTTTGACGTCATGTTGCTGTGATCTAGGATCTAGGATTCACAGATCAGCGATGTTAACATACATTCAACTCCAGTTGGGTCCAATTGCACTTATTGCAAATATATTTGAACAAACATCTAGTCTTGAATTGTTCATATGATCAATATTTTGTTAGGCATAACAGATGAAGGACACATTCATTTGATGTTAAGGCCTCACATTAAGAATAAATCCTGTAATTAAACTTGGGATCTATCGGATAATGGCTATCGCAAAGAATAATGTGGTCGTCACTGCAAAAGAGATGATAATATTATCAAGATTAACCGTTCCTAGTGGAACAGAAGAAAAAAGTTTTACAGCTTCGGTCATAGACAATCAAGCTAAACGTTGTGTTTTGCACTTTTATCAAAAGGAAGGGATTCACTGGTGAGGGAAGTGGCCGAATCTGAAGCGATGATATGTCAGTTTGTTATATACTTTGTGATGAACCAGGATCAAAACAAGGGGAACCTAGTTGACTGAAACGACATGGTAATACGAATCTCTGATTGATCTGTAAAATGATTGATCTGTTAGATGTCCTCATTCCTATCTGTCCATTTTGAATATGAAAAGATCCTCTTTGATCCTCCCTCCTGATCATTAAGTTTGAGGTGTTGTTTAGGTATGCAGGGAAGAATAATGTGATTGTATTGTCGCTGTAGTGGTTTGTGAGCTCGTGTAATGTATCCTGTTTCGTAATAGTCTCATGTAACACGTTGGTAATGCTATAATTGTTCCTTCAATAAACATAATGCTAACTCGTATCAGAAACCTAGAAACTTATTTCTACTTTTAAAACTGGAATCGTAAGCTACTCGTAATCATCATACAGTATATAAAACACGAAGTAAGAGCTAAGAAAAGGGATCAAACGATGTAAGTTTTAAAACATTTTAATCAGTGATGCAAATCCTGAATTCCCTGGACAAACATGTCAACACACATTGTAATCAAGACGCCAAAAACAAGAACAAAAAAAACCAGCAAGGAAGAAAATGAAAGAAGTTGAGACTTCCTCCTGACTGAAAGGCTCCAGAGTTAGAAGGCGAGTCGGGAAGACCAAAGCGGCCTGCTTTTTCTAAGCTATGTTTTTTTTCTGATGCCATTCACGTCAGTTGTTGGTTGTTTTTTATATCCGCTCCAACAATGTCAGTCCGTCTGCTCAATGAAACTTGATACGAGGAAAAATCACCGTTTGTACATGGGGTTTTCAACTTTTTGGGAATGTTATGTCACAACTTCTAATAACGTTCTTTCTTGTGAACTTTTGATACTGCCGGCATACAGATATCATTTATAAGTTTCTCATTTAATGTACATCTGGGAAGCCCATTTCATTCTGCATATTGAATACTTAAATATAACAAAGTCATGATTCAGCATCGTATTCTACATAAATCAAACCCTCAATATGTTTCCTATTTCCTATTACTGATAAAAGTAGACCAGAAGTCCCATTATTGTGGACTGTTGAGATGTGATGGAGTATGACGAGATCTACCCCAGGCAATGTCTGGCAGAAAAAGTGCAATGAAAGGTAAACAGAGAGAATCGATGTAAATCATATTACAGACTCGTGACATGATATCCAGACTGATAAATAGATCTTTGACTAAACTGCTTTGATGAAGTCTCCTGCATTTCGATCAGGTTTCATTATCAGATCTTGATGGCTGGTGCTCCTGCAGACACACAGAACTTGACAGCTGCAGACTACTACACCATCACAGATGTATAACAGTGTACCCTTCGTGTTTGGTGGACCGCAGTAATAGAATTAACTTTCAGAAACAAATGGGTTTTTTTTAACGGGACGCGCTCTATTCATAATGTACATAGAAATCAACTGTGGATATTGATCGTTAACTGCTGTAAATGCCAGAAGAGAAATGATATTGCTGTTTTAAAGGCGTTTACTGGAGCCAAAATCATCTCGTAAATGAAATTGTCTACCAAAACATCTTCTTGCCTCTCTCTTCTCACAGCTAAGAAATTAATCTGCAAATGTAGGTGTCTTGTTTATTTAATTAGACAGCTAGAAAGTAAGACCATGTTAAAGCCTGTACGTTTGTTTCCAAATCGAAATAGTTTCTTAAAACTTTAAAACTTAATTGATTTATGAAGCGCCTAATTTCCATCCATATGGTTGCTCAATGGCGCTAGGACAGACAAAGTGAGGCGGGGTCAAACATGTACTTTAGTGAACAGGAACGTTTTCAATTGTCTCTTAAAAGAGACTTTGGATTCAGTGTTACGGATCTGAGGAGGGAGGGAGTTCCATATTGAAGGTCCAGATCTTGAGAATGCTCGTTGCCCCAAAGCTGTTTTAATAAGTTGTTGGTTCATGAGAACTTCATCCGACGAACGGTGTGCGCGATTCTGTTTATTTCTATGATGTTATTAAGTAATTATTTCCACATTGGTCCAGTTAATGGTCCGAGGTCCGTCGCATTGGCAGCAGATGTAGTCATGAACGATAACCTGTTATTCTGGAACCGACATGGGTTTGACAGTTTTATTAATTAACCTATTTTCATCTTATTTGCACAATGGCAAAGATCTCAATATTTTCCTTTAAAATAAAAAAATACAGATAAGATTGGTGAACATATAGTACTTGTCAAGAGTTTGAAACGACAGCTTCGGTATTTCCTCAAATGTGAAACTTTGTTGCTCGTATTTACCTTATTTGTCTCATATTGGCCCCATTTTCCCTGTAATGGTCCAGTTCTGCTGTATTAGCCAAGTTGCCGACTAGCATGATCAACGCCACACATGCAAAAAAATGACGGGTAATTAGTTAATAGTCGTCAGTATGCATCATGCAATATCGCCGAGTTCTAAAAGTTTTATCAATAACCCAAGCTAGTATACAGACTGACGTTGGAGTCATACTTTTACTGTAAAGTCACAACTTATATGACGTCATGTCCTTCAATAGCAAGGTGTTTATTTCGTACTAATATATACGATGTGTATGTTATATTTCGAATCCTAGTTAAAGGTCTAAATATTGTCAGTTAGGACAAAAGCACTAATATTGTAAAGGAATAACATGGTCCATGGAGGTAATATGGTTTGAGTTTGACTGTTACATTATTTTGATGAAATAAAACTTACATTTCTCTTACATATTCCGCAATTTTCATTACTCAAAGTTTGAAATTCATAAAAACGTTCTTCGTATAACTCTTTATATATTCTGATATTTATAAGTTTATAATTTACGATTATGTACTTTTATGAGAGTGTACATTTGTATGTGTCTGATGTTAGACCGAAATTACATCGTGCATATATTTGATGTCATTGAGTTCAATACAATGCTGTTTCAAGCAAGTGAAACATGTAAATGTATAAGAAAGACAAATATCGTAAAACGATTCACCTTGGGGAAAGAGAATATCCTCCATGGGAGCTTATTAGATGGATCGCAGTAAGGAATTATTGTGGGGAAAGGCATAATATGCCCAAGTTGGCAATAACTGTCAATAATGACTAATTAGCTTAAGAATGAACTGATCTTAAGATCATATTTCCGCTGCGATACTATGGACCTTATCACAAAAATAACTAATGGAGCTTATATCTGACGAACTTTCATTTGGTTGAGTTTCCTCGTTGCTTATATTAATCCGGAGATATATTGTCCACGAGGGATTTAATCTGGAACGTTTTTTAAAGAAATGATTTTAGAATTATTCCGTGAGGTAAACATGTTATTTTGACATGGTTATTTTTGTCATATTTTTATTTTAAAAAGTCTTACATACTATTACAATCAATGTTTAATTTGCATTTGTTGTCGAGCGGTTTTTCGCCTGTTGTTTGACGTTCACGATAAACCAGTCGGATAGGACACTGATGTGAGGTCCCTTGAGTATGGGGGATTACTCTGGTAGAGCAACTCAATGTGGCATGCACCTTAAAAACAGAGAGGATCTGGATTCAGGCTTTTTAATGTAGATGTCGCAGTTTACATGATACACATGCGACTCTACACCTATATATGTACCCAGACCCCATCGGTAGCTTAAACAGATTAACTGCAATGTACTATTGGTAACCCTTGAACATAACACATAAGTGACCCGTTAGCAACGTTAAACCGGCCGGAGCTAATCCTTATTAAGTGTTAGAAGGTCCTGATATCATTAAATGAACTAGCTCATATTGATAAATACACCTGGAAAAAGTATTGCAACACCTTGATTTAGAGACTAAAATGAGGTGCTGGAAAGAGAGAGGAATGTTTATGTGGTGACTTTTTTGTAAGTTAAAAATCAATTCTTGAAACAATGTAGGGTTTTATTGATGAAATTGCAATGGTACTGAATTTCCATAGAAAATAACTTTTTTTCTTGAGTTCAAACAACACGATTAAATGTAAGTTTCAGTTCTTGAAATCAACATTCTTATTATGAAGTTTACATTCATCCATAAAGCATTTTGTTATCACGATAAATAAGGAACTTATCGATGGTTGAAGTTGTATCTAAATTTTCAACATTTTTGTCAGTTTGATTGGCAAAGAGTCTAAAATCACAAGGAGTTTTAACTAATTTGAATTATTTTGATTGTAACACGTTGGAAGACAATCCATCTTCTTGTGGACAGACATTCCATATTGGCCAGATCATTTGTTTAACCTTTATTGAATTTCAAAATGCTGTATCTTTGAGCGTTCATACTGCTTTACCTATTGATTTCGCCCAAAAGTCACTCACTAAAATGTCATCTACGCATTACAAGGAATTGAATTAAACACATTACAATAGAAACTATCGACTTTCATATTTCAGATTACAGTACTGGATTTTTTGGAGAGCCATACCAGTTTATGTAAAAACAAAAAATCACAAATGAGTGAAACATCATTTTAATTTCAGTCTCACTTTATAACTGCTAAATCATCGTTTTATCAGTACTATCGACCTACTCTTTTTTACGACATTGTATTATCTATTTATGTAACTTTGATGTAGGTGTTGCAATATTTTTTTCCAGGTGTGTACAATAAAAGATAAAATGACACATTTATAGAAAATAAGTGAAATGACCAAAATCATGTCACTAGAATGTGTAAACGAAAGGTTTGATGAATAAGAATAAAATATGAAAAATATACATGTTTATATATAGGCATGTTTGAACTAAACTTCAGTAAATGTGTCATTGGGCTTTGAGAAACTGATTAACTATTCTGCTCTTCAAAGGTTTCGTGTCCCTTTTAATCGAAACTTGAGTTTTTTTACATCGGCACTTCATTCCGGTTGATGCTAAAATAATTATAACTTTCGATTTCGAAGCATTTTACATGAACTTAGATAAATGGAACGACAGCCCATGGATTCGTTTGGCTTCGAGAATAATGTCAATGCCTTTTCTTTGTAAAGGTGAACGTTTGTTTTAACTTAAACCCGTTATTATGAGGTTTCAGTTTTTCTGTAAAACGTTTATTCATGGATTTAAATTTACAGATATGAGTTCTTCTAATGATCCGAGAAATGATCAGTGAAATGTAGCTACTTGCATCATAGGAATAAAGTATTTTCTCTTAAAAGTAATCGCGTAGTCATGTTCAACTACTGTGTTTGCCCTACACAGAAATGTTAATCAGGTGTTACTTTTATATTGCTGTACATGTAGAAAAGGAAAACTTTTGACACTCAACTATCATGTAAATGAATTACAAATAAGTAGTTGTGGTATGTCACTTATTATCTTAATCAGTTTGCCCTTAATGATCAGTGTATTCATTTATCACGATTACCGATAGTGTTAGTGAATATTTATTTACCATTTTCCTGTGAATTTGATAAAGATCGTGTGTATTTATTCACCGTGTTATAAGCAAACTGGAAACAATGTCCGTTCGTCTGTATGATTTGGCAATAACATGAAGAACGTTGAATATAATATTGATAAATGATTCTCATTTTCAATTCAGTTCATTTAGTTCATTTCTTCCCGATTAGGACGTAATCTCAACAATGAAATACAACCTTGTCCTACTGGATTTTAAGCCGAGTTGAACACTTTGTTGTAACGTATGTGATTAGGAGAGATTTTTTGCATGCGTTAACTAATGATGCAGGTTATTTTAGCAAAAAATTAAACGAATGCTCCATTAAATTAAGAGACAGTTTAATCTCCTTTACAACATTCGTTGTCAACCCATCATTCATCTTGAAGGGCTCAACACCGGGTTATTACTTCAGTTCAGTTTGGTGGTTTGTTAATGGAAGGTAAATCAGTCTCTGCTGAGAGCACGGACAAGAGACAAAGTCTGTCAGTAACGCTTCAGTTAGACTGAGTGTTTTTCTTATTATGCTCTCTGAAGTTCTTTAAGAATCTTATTTTTGCCTATTTTCAACTTTTCCAACTGCAAAATTGTTACGGTCGAATATAATCGAGTTGACGAGAACAACGATTCAGAAAATTGGTGCATAATTAACTTTTCCGAAACAGATGAAATCAATATCTTTTGTGACACAATGGTCACTTGCATTACACTTTTGTGTGTTCACTCAGTATGACCAAACATGTCCATACAGCAATCCCTCCTTTAAATCCTGTTTGATCTCGCACTTACTCAAATTTAAAATCGTAATAAAGTGATAAATTAACATAAAGTGTTGTCAACAAAGATAATTTTGGTCAATTTATCCTAATTGATAGAGCTTGTTATAAAGATACAATGTTATAAGAAAATAATGATTAGATGCTGTTGACAGATCAATGGAGATGTCAACGTCCTCTACAACTTATGACATTACTGCGCTAGTGTGGTTCAGGTGTAAAGCGCTAGCACATACACGTAAGAGAAATGAAGCAAGGCTTATAATGAACCAGTGCTAGAGAAAATTTTCAAAATATATTTGTAAATGTGTTCATTTTTGCATTTGTGTTAAAAAATGTCATTGAATATTATGTATATATTGCAAACACATCAAATAAATGTTTCTCACAACTCATTCCAACAACAATAGCTAATCTTTACTGAAGTTTTATCTTAAAAGGTTACCGTAAAATCGACTACAAACAGAAATTATAACCTTCCATGAGTAGTTCCCTTTTCATTCTGTTAAAATATCAGTTTACTTAAGTGGGTTCAGTTGTACAACATGGTTTTCTAATCAAACATTTTACATTTATTGGAATCGATATTGATTTGGTACCAGGTTCATATCATATCTTTAAATAAAACATCAATTCTTTCTTCAAACATTTTATTCTCAAACCTGTATCAAAACAATCATCGTTAATCTCACAAGGCACGTTACCTCATAAAACAGAAAGTGTGTCTTGTTATTGTTAAGTGTGAGATACAACATTTTATTGACCTGCTTTCAATATTGGTAAAAATAATTTATGATATGAAAGCTCTCGCTTTTCTGTGTGAAAGCCCGTAGTCAGTATGTCGTTAAACTGTTGACGATTTTCGACCAGTGTATTACTTTCAAAATCCAGCAGTGGTTACACAGATGCGAATAGTTCCTACCTATCACTCAGGTGACAAGATGCCTATCACAACTTACCACACTACAACAAATTACAGATTATACAATTTCCGATAAGAATCTGGTAAGAAATGTCAAAAGAAACATGATGCAAAACACACATATTTTCAAAACGCACATGATACAATTGAAACTCAAAACGCACATGATACAATTCAAACTTAAAACGCACATGATACAATTCAAACTCAAAACGCACATGATACAATTGAAACTCAAAACGCACATATTTCAAAACTCACTCCAAACTCGATATCACCATGTCATGGTCGTACTGAAAAGTTTAAAAACTGATTGTCAAATGTTATAAATGGTTTAGAAACTTACATGTAACAGATAAAATACACGTGTGGGTTGGTAATGTTTACATAACTACTGTGCATATATATGGGACGTGTCATTTCAGTTTCTGCGCATGTAAAATGCTATTATTCGATTTTGTTTGAAAGTAACTGTTATCATAGGGAAAGAATATTCTAGTCGAGTGTAATTATTTTATTATCAGCGGTCCTTCAACACGTAGGAAATCCAAATAAAGTAGTATGAACAGTACTCAATGGCTCCTTAATATGCAATTCGATGTCTTTCTGTTATCTTGAGAATAATGTCATGGCCACCCAAATCTAATAAGCTCTTCGTCTTCCCTAGAAGAATAGATATGAAGTGAATCCGGAGAACAGGTCATGAGATATCCTGCTGACAAGCTCAACATACACGTTCAAATGACGAATATATCAAAGTCACGTTATGGCATTAAGAATAAGGCAAAGTACACCCAATTGTAATCAGGCCTGCGACATCCTAAGGAATATCAAGTGAACAGTGTTTAAGATGTCCCACTGACAAGGGTAAACATATCATAGTTACCTTGAAATGAATGTCATTGTTATGAGATTTATGTGAGCCTTTCTCTCGCTATGTGCAACATACATGTAGGCACAGAAACCAGTGAAGAGATCCTTAGTTGTTGCTACGTACGGGCGCAAGCTACTGAATGTTGTAATTTAGCTTGAATGCTCACTGCTGGAATGTATGCAAGTTCAAATCCAGACCAACGGTTCTATGGATCAAGGATTTCCTGGTTCGAGCTGTACATGTATGGGGATTACCCCTATCAATCTATGTAAATCAAGTGGTTAAAGTGTGCCTGTTTACTTCATGTACTCATATAGTGACATATCTCCAGTATATTGACATCAATCACTCTTGTTTCAGAACCATTAGCCAGTAACCTCTTATTAATGTTCTCCTCAAAAACACTTTCTCCCAATTGGGAAAGGAAGTGGCATGATTATCAGATTTAGTTTTCTTCCTAAGATGCAATTGCTGTCAGTTGTGATCTCAATCATGCAATAAGGAGCCGTGTTTTTATCGTTTATAAATGTGTTCTGCTCTCACACACTGGCACAGGAATACTTTCTTTTTGTTGGAGGTTTGTCTTCTTTGGGTATGAGGATTAAGTTAGATATAAATTACATAACGAGTGAGTGTTGAATATCGGAAGTATTCCAACGAGATATTTTACATGATGTGATTGAGTTGCAATATACCATGGTTATATTTGGGATAACACTACCGTCAATAGCACAAATTCTTGTACTTGTTCGGGCCGAGTCCCATGCGGGCGAGGCGAAATGGTCGTGTGGTAAGCTGTTGGAACAGTCAATGCTAGCGATAGTTGCCTTACTGAGAGCGTGGGTTCGAATCCCGCATTTGTACTATTGAAGGCAGTGTTATCCCAAATATAACCATGTTATATTTCTACACTATCTAAATGGCAAGTATTTCTAATAAGTTGTAATAGTTTCGATATTCAACACTCACTCGCTATGTAATCTATTTATTACATCATATTCATATACTCAACGTCATATTCATTTGAGACAAGCATCAGACTATACGCGATATTACCGCGTAATAATACTAGTTATTGCAAGGTAATTAATATACCGTAGGTGGAGTCAAGCCGTAAAACAGTAAAAAATATAGTCCCGTCTTCCGTTACGCCCTCGCTCGCATCTACAAAAAATATCATATTTACACAATCATTATCACAATGTTTGTCGTCATCAATGTCCTAAATCAAAATATCTGGAAACACTGACGCTGTTGACGTCGACGGAGGCTGTATTGATACAACCGTCCTTGCTGAACGGTTCTACATGCAAGCTTCTTATTTTGAACTTCATACACGTACATGTATATATGGACGTTGATCACATAAAAACACTGAGTATGCATGCCGATTCTGAATGCAATAATTTATAAACTATATGATTTCACTGGCCGTTGTAAACAAAAGGGACATAACTGTTCCTTGACTAAATTGAAGCAAAATATGATTGTGATCTTATTATAAAATATTCGAGATCGGAACAGGAATTCTCTATTTTTAATTTTGCACATCTATATTTGCTATGATGCACGTTTATTAATAGTCAAAAATACGTACAGGAAAAATATATGATGAACTGAAAAACTAAAGTGGCGAGTGGGTTCGGATGTACTCGATCAGCTTATGACGAAGGTAGTACGGCATGATGACGTCAATATCGTTGGATAACTTGTTTTGTTTACACACCACTCGTTGAATAAATTTCAACTGGTTACACAACACTTGTTTCAAAGTTATCTCATAACGGTATTCAGAACACATATGTAATACAAACTAGTATACAATAAGTTAGTTTACATATTATACTTATACAAGTTATACTGACATGTTCGGCATAATTGTGAAATATAATTGTTGTATAGTTTCTAGATAATCCTTTTTATATATTTGATTTTGTAAATATTACAAA
Organism: Gibbula magus; assembly: GCA_936450465.1. NCBI lineage: Eukaryota > Metazoa > Mollusca > Gastropoda > Trochida > Trochidae > Gibbula > Gibbula magus. The sequence continues at coordinate 1,805,288 of OW388305.1, forward strand.
CAATTTTACATGTTATACAATGAAGTTATTTCTTTGATATGCATGTTATTACTCTGATGAGGTTGCGAAAGGAAGGTTTAGATTGCTCAGCCTCTTTCTCACTCGAAGGTTAAAAACAAAAAGTACCGTCATCAGGAAATTAAAGTTTTACAGCTGTGTACCAAACGTTCAATGAGCAGATGGTGGCCACATGAACACGTGCAGGTACAGCGACGTGCAGAATCCTTGGACAAACTACTGTGACTCGGTGTCCTAGTCAACCCTGTAGTGCTCCAAATTGTAATAATTGTAAAAAGATAACTGGACATTCAACATTTGATTAGAATATGTAGTTATAACAGCATAAAAGGAGATAAGGTATGTGTTTTAACATACACAGGTACCCGTTCATAGCAGGGTGTGTTGTGCTCCAAATTGTAATAAATGCTCCAAATTGTAATACCTGCTCCAAATTGTAATAAAAACTGCTCCAAATTGTAATAACCCAATTTTCGAAAAACGTACTGTCAAGCTGCTCCAAATTGTAATAAAAAGTGCTCCAAATTGTAATAACTGCTCCAAATTGTAATAACACAGATAAAGGCGATGTAAGCTTAAATATCTTTAGTTCTGATTATTTGACGATTTTGGTTTTATGGTGATCATTTATTCGGTGTTCGTTTTGATAATGGTAATTACAATGTTTATGAAGATTGTTATTATCCCCCGCCTCAACGAAGTTGTCAGGGGATAAGGAAATGACCTCCATCCGTCCGTCCGTCCCTCCGTCCATCCGGGTTTCGTTTCTGACCAGAACTAAAAAATCGTAAGGCCCAGCTCAATGAAACTAGGTATGTGGAATAGTCATCATGTATACATGTGCCTTTTGGGGTGTTTAACTTCTTTGGAATTATATTTTTAGCTGTTTCGATGGAAAGTTCGTTGCCGGAACAAAACTATACAACTTAAAGGGGTTTTTTTTCAACTTCTTTGGGATTTTATTTTTTCAGTCGTTACCAAGGAAACATAACTTAACATTTTGTTTCCAAACCGGAACTAAAAAGTTGTAAGGTCTAGCTCGTTAAACTTGATGTTTGGAGCAATCATCATATCAAGATGTACCTTTTGGGGTTGTTAACTTCTTTTGAATTTTATTTTTAGCCATGGAAAAACATCTACATCTTGATTCTCGAGTAAAATACGAAATGCGTTCTACAATATTGCTTTCGGAACAGAACTTGGTTATTTTTAGATAGACAGTATTCTAGTGTGGGAAGTACATTTCCTTCTGTAGCATGAATTAATAACTAATTAGTGATTTAGAATTTATTATAGCATAAAGCTTCATAATCATTGTTCAATACATATTTCTGTAACAGGTTTCCACTTATAGTAGACTCTGTCTGCTTGTATTGATTTTAAGATTGATTTTCAAAATCATTTGTGTAAACAGTAAGGTAGATATACACGAAAGTTGTATCTATATGCATGTAGATGTTGATGTTGATTACGATTTACATATTCAAGTTGTCATATACGTATAGATGAAGTTGTAGGTGAAGATGTATATGTTAATGTAGACGTAGACGTAGCCATGTTAACGTTGAAGGACAAGATGTAAAATGTCCTGATTATCAAGCTGAATGTGGAGATGTAGATGTCTGTATATCACGATGTACATGTTCATGTAGACGTGGACATGACGGGGATGAATATGTAATTGTTAATGTATAATGGGTACTTAGGTTATGATGCAGATGTAACTGTTGATGTAATGTGGATATGAATTATAAATAAAGAGTGGTTTAGACGCACAGAAGCATTTGTTGGTGTAGATGTGGATCAAACGGACACAACGCGGAATAAGATCTTTTTGACATCCATGTTATTATTTATAAATTAATGACATTGCCAAGTTGATGACAGAATGCTGTTTTTATATCATTCAAATGTAAAACAAGAACTCATTTTAGTCGCTGTCCGTCTTAATTTCTTTGTGCGAAACGAAATGCTGTAGGTATTAAAAAAACTCTATCGATATTAGATGTACCATTATGACTATCATCATCAAAACACTGGCCTCAATTTTGGGGTATTTACACTGTTTAGTGCAATTCGGAGCTGTTATTACAATATGGAGCAAAGGCTTGCTCCAAATTGTAATAACTGCTCCAAATTGTAATAATGCTCATAAATTCAATATCATGTGACCAAAAATAGAAATGCTGTAGGCATTAAAAAACCGTTTATTGTTATCAGATGTACCATTGTGACTATCATCATCATAATACTACAACCAAATGTTGGGTATTCACACTGTTTAGTGCAATTTGGAGCTGTTGTTGCAATTTGAAGCAGTTATTACAATTATTACAATTTGGAGCAGTTATTACAATTTGGAGCAAAGGCTTGCTCCAAATTGTAATAACTGCTCCAAATTGTAATTATGCTCATAAATCCAATACCATGTGACCAAAAATATCAAAACGGACAACATTCGGAATAAGATCTATTTGACTTTCATGTCGTTATTTGTTATTTGAAAATTAATGACATTACCAGGTTGATGACCGAATGAATATTTATGTCATTTAAGTGTAAAAGAAGAACTCATTTCAGTCGCAGTAGGTTTTTTATTTGTTTATGCAAAAACCAAAGGCTGTAGGCGTAAATAAATCTCTATTGATATTTTATGTACCATTGTGACTGTCATCATCAAAGCATTACAACTAGTTTTCTGGTATTTACACTTGTAATTGCTATTTGGAGCTGTTATTACAATTTGGAGCAGATATTACAATTTGGAGCAAAGGCTTGCTCCAAATTGTAATACTTGATCCAAATTGTAATCAACAATGTAAATATCTGATATTGTAGTTTGTTTTGATGACAGTATACATATACGACAATCAGGACTATTACATTATCAATCTGCCATGATACAATAATCAGGAAATAATATTGTGATAAAATATAACTTATATGATATAATTGGTTGACATAATTTTCTCTTGAAATGAGACTTTCATCTTTCATCAAATGTCTATCTACATTTAATTTTTTAATACATAACTCAACCATAACCTAACCATAACATCAAGATTAAATCTACACTAACACATACAATGAAATCTCCAAATAGCATATGCTCTGAATCTATACCTACGCATACAGTTACGTTTACATATACATCTTCCTCTCCACCAACACCTTGATCTACGCGAACCTCTGTGTGTACCTTTACATCTACATCATCATATACATCTACACTTACACCTATATATATACATTTAAATGAAAATCTAAATCTGTATTTAGATTAAGATACATGTATGCATCTAAAACTTCGTCTACCGTTACTGCTACATATCTATCTACATCTACACCTACATCTTCATCTATATCATTGTCTTGATCTACATCTACATGTTCAATTACGTCTAAATCAATAACTTTACGTACATCTGCACCTGAGTTTGTGTATGTATCTTCATATACTTCTGCACCATCTCTTATATCTACGTCAACTCTTATATCTACATCTACATCTCTGTAAACGTCTATACCTTCATCTAAATCTAAGTCTAAACCATCACCTCCATCTTCATCTACATATATATCTACATCTATATACACATTTTCGCATACATGTTTACCTACATCTACATCTACATCGACATCGCCACCCAGATCTACATCTACATCTACATATTAAGCTATCTCTACCGGTACGCCTACAACTAGATTTACACATACAGCTGCATTTGCATCTGTATAATCGTCTACATCTTCGCATAATCTTTTCCTACAGCTGCATCTAAAGCAACACCTATCTATTATTCATTTGTAACGCTATCTACTTCAACATCTATATCTATGACAACTCATGTCAACTCAACATCTACATTATATCTTATATATATTTCTATTTCAACTCATATATCTCATTGACTATTTCTATATCTTTATCAGCTCTTATATCTTGCTCACTTCAACACTTACATCTTCATCTCCATCAATTCTTACATCTACACCTACATCAACTCTTACATCTACATCTACATCTACATCAACTCTTGCATCTACATCTACATCAACTCTTATATCCATATCTCAATCAACTCTTATATCTACATCAATTCTCTCTATATCTGTATCAACTCTTACATCTACACCTACATCTACATCACTGCTTACATCTACATCTACATCTATATCAATTCTTACCTCTACACCTATATCGACTCTTACATCTACATTTACATCAGCTCATACACATACATCTACATCAACTCCTACGTCTATATCTACATCAATTCTTATACCCATATATCAATCAACTTTTATATATCCGCATCTCATTCAACTCTTACATCAACATCTACATCTACATCAACTCTTACATCTACATCTACATCGCCGCTTATATCAACATCATCTCTTAATTCAACATCTACATCAATTCTTACATTTACTTTCATATCAACATCTACATCAACTGTCACATCTACATCAAATCTTACATGTACATCTACACCAACCGTTGCATCTACATCTACATCGACTCTTATATCAAAATTTACATCTTTGCATATATCTCTTCTTCTACTACTACTACTACTACTACTACTACTACTACTACTACTACTACTACTACTACTACTTCACATCTACATATTCATTCACAACACCACGAAGATCTACATGTACATCTGTTCAGTTACAACTAAATAT